>CACVKI010145013.1:45119-71459 GCA_902732785.1 Trichogramma evanescens
GATTTATTATTATAAATATAAGAAGAAATAAGTACAAAGAAAAATAAATGACAGAGCGTATATGTTGTCGCGGCCGTGGTCGGACGTAATCTGAAAAGTGCCGAGCGCACGGTCACAAAGGGACTGCTCTCCCCACTCTTGGACGAGCGCCTTGCGTGAGCGCGCGTATACCATACAAGTCATGTTTCGCACACACACACGAGCATACCATATACTAAAAAAAGAGAGTTACAAACATTTATGATTTTCAACAAGTACATATTTTTTATATGGTGATTTTCCCTTCCAAACGGAAAATGAAAAATATATTTTTCGTTGAAAAGTCAAATAAACGGATTTATTTACAATACATGAAGTGCAAATGGCTCTTGAACTTCAACTTTTCATTATATAATATTATAATATTATAAGATTAAAATGAGAATGAAGTAAAACCGTTATTACTAAAAGCTTTTTTGATTATGAAGTTCATTTTCGGGATAACTAAATATTAAAGTTGCATTAAATTATTTTATTTTTTGATCTTTCAAAACGTTGAATTATTTACATAAAAACTAAAATTTCAAGATTAGCAGATACTTCGTTAGAAGTTTTTCATTTTAAAGCTCATAACAGTTCGTAAAAAATTTGTTCTTTTTAATACAACCCGTCACACCGACACATATACGTCGAACTCGACGTAAAGACGTCATTAGCGCTTGTAGAAAATCTCGACTCGACGTAGTACAATTTGAATCCTCGATTAGAATTCTTATTTGATTTTGGTTCAAAAACTGTGTCAAGTGCACTTTGACTAAATGAGTTTAGCTCCCATTACTGCTAGACGTATGCACACAGAAGAGATAGCATGAGTGAGCTGCTGACTTTCAACCTGAAGTGATTAAATTAAATTTTTTTTCTCTCTTACAAAATGTTTGAGAATATTATGAACGAAATAATGCGAATATTTTCATCGAGATTCTTTGGCCCTTCGGCGCCTCATCTTGAGTGTAAAATGTGCGCACCGTATTATGCATGCGCGATGCTCGTCGTAAAAGTAGCTGTTGACGCAAATTGCAATGCTCTGACACGACGTAAAGTCAGAGGTGGGTTATAACAGTTTTGAGATTAAAAAGTAAATTGTTCATCCGACAAGTGCTTTGTGCGTGCCTGTATAAAGAATCGAAATACATTTAGTACAAGAATAAATTGAAGTTTTATCACCGGCAAAATTGCCGGTACGGCGTACGACGAGTAAAGTACGATTTTTTTTATCTCCTGTACGCAGAGGAAAACACTATATACAGATAAGAATTGTGAATTTATCCTTCCCATCTCGATAGTAAAAAGAGCTTGAAAAATATTGCAAATGAAAAATTTTGCCATGCTGAAAAAACAGGCTTGCACGTACGTAAGCGTGTTGCGCGCACGGATTGAAAAAAAACGCCTGCACAACCGTGTGAGTGGTATTTTTGTTTTTTGTTTCTGTAAAAATGCACCGTATTTGTACTCTCTATATCGACATTGTTGCAAAAGGAATTAGCATAAAAATTAATGTTTAAAAGAATTTCGTTGGTACTGATAAATATCGCGCCATCAGTGGAAAAATAGCTTTGCTTTATAACATTCATGAATAATGCAAAGCTGTTTTATTCATAAATATATACACGTACATGCTGCCGCCACTGTCATTTCACGTGTGTGTCAAAAAAATATTTGTACCATCAGTCGAGAGAGAGAGGCAGGGAGGCACGGAGGGAGACAGAGAGAGAGACTCGCTCTCGGCAAGGAGTATCAAAATTTTCAGTTTATTTTTTAGTAGCATTATGTGTATGAAAAATGTGAAGTGAGAGAAAGAGAGAAGCAAGCACAGCGAAAATGATAACTTTTTGACGTTTGAAACTTTATATCGTGTGCATGCCATGAGCGTAGTTTAGTTATCGAGCCTCGAAACTCTCGAGCTACGTCGTCATATCGTTTTGTCAAAAAAAAAAAAAAGAAAAAAAAGAAAAAAAGGAATAAAAATTCTCGATTCAGTTAAAAAAAGCATAACGGGAGCGAGAGACATTTCGAAAATCATCGCAACAATGAGTTATCCAGGCGCATCTACGTTGAGCGGCCGCTCGGGCGCAACCAAGCTTGTTTCCCGAAGGCATTTGCATGGAAAAATATTGCCTTGGCCATCTAGCGAAGATCTATACGTATATACAATAGGCACATCGCGAAATGTATGCATTGTGCACGACTTTTACGGTCAGTTTTACAGCGTGAATATTTCTTGCAAGAAGCTACCGAGCGAGAGCGGAGCAGGACCCCAGCCCGCATATAATACGCGTGGTACATGAGCGCGGGCACGGACCGCGCACGGATATAGATATGTAAATTCGAGTCCGAAAAGCTATACAAAGCGAGGGGGGTGGGTGGCGTCTGCACAGGCTCATATCGATGAGGGATGGCCATGGGAGAGTAGCGACGAGCTGGTGCGCGCATACCGATCGAAATCCAGAAGGGATATGGACTGAGCGCGTGTCTGCGACGACGAGTCTAATAAATTTTCAATGGCTCATGATATCCGTAGGGATCGTAGCTTTCTCTCTCACTCTCGAACAGCTATATACCGGCCAACTCGCTTACTTATTACCATCGCATTAGCTTTTTGATTAGAGCAACGTGCACAGCTCGCCAGCTAGCTCCTAGCTCATCCTTTGTCGAGTTTCCTCGCAGCTGCTGCTGCTATCTCCATTCTCTGTAGCTCTCTCTTTCTCTCCCTCTTTGACTCCTCGAACTTTGTCTCGATTTCCTTGTGTTTCTCATTTTGTCGTCTTTTCATCTTTTATTCTGTAGCTCTCGCAGCCGATTGTTGTTGCTCCAGGACCGTTTAATTGGCTTTTTACTCAGGATTATTTATTTAAAACTCAACCTGCAGCTCTCGTAAAGTTTGCTTCGTGCGCTACACGAGGGCTTAATAAATTTACGAGATTATAATACGGGAATAATAAGCGGTGCGCCAACCTGTATAAGTGTTGAGTCAGCTGCACGGGCCACGAGTCCTCGAGCGCCGCCGGCGCGCGCCTGGCCCTTACATCTTCCATAAATCGCTGAACCACCGACCCCGACTACAGGCTCATGCGAGTGTAATATTTGACGACATTTACTCCGATTGTAAATTTAAACTAGTGCAACGCGCAACGTTATACTAGTAGCTTCCCCCGCTCCCTCATAATGGATGATACATTAATTTCTGAAATATACTTTAACCGCACGCGAGGTCCGGGAGCATATATATTCAATCGCTCGGGCCAACTTTTAGAAGCACTTGCTCTTTTTTCTCTCACTGAGGGGGATTTTCTTCTTTTTTTCGGCAGAAGATTCGATAACCGAGGAAATTTTCATGGCAGCTGCGGAAAATAACGCGATCGAAAAACTTTTTTTGCCCTTTCATCGAGAGCTTTTTTAGCTCGGCCCGAGACTGATAACATCGCGCCCGCTTGTTCTTGAAAAAAGTTTCAAATAAATGAAGTTTCAGCGTGAAATTATTATTTTCACAAAGTTGTTATACGTTAGGGCGGCTGCTGCTCGCCTTTTTTTTTATATATGTATAACTATAATATGCGAGCTGAGCTTGGAGGCTAGGTTTTATCAACCCTTTTTATAGCCAAAATTATTTTAAAAGCTCTAAACCAATTTCTGGAGCGAACTTTTTTTTATCCCATAAAACTTGGGTCGTATTAGCGCTCGCGCGCTATATAGCATCAGAGTCGATTCCAGCATGCGTATTAGTCGACACGCGCGCAGTCCTTTGCACGAAAAGTGTTATAGCCTCGCGATGCCAAAACTATTAGCAAGTCTTTTATTAAATTTTTAGCATTTTAAATGTTGCAGCTTTTGGTGCAGGCACCAGTCCACTAGGTATAGATGCTCGCACACGTTCCCTATATATGTATAGGTAGCCGGGCTAAATGCTCCGTCAGCCAAGCCGTGTGCGGCATGCACGCATAGTATACACGTATATAATGCCAAATTGCTGCTGACGCGACGCGATCGGCTATACACATGCGATTGCACGTCACACCCTTCTTCGGGCACATTCTATGCAGACTGCAGAGTACTATGGCCGCGTGTGGCTGTGTGTACGTATTACGCTACAAGAATTGCGTTCGCGCGCGAACTCGCTCCTCGATAATTGGAAATTCAACGTTGCGCAGCTGTAGCAGAAAAAAAGGGCGGCACTTTGTACTAGCGAAGCTGTGCAGAGAGGGTAATTTCGCCTCTTGTTTTTTTTTATATTTTTCGGTTTTTCATTCCAAATACGTTTTGTACATAAGCTCGAGCTGGAAAATTGACGACGAGTGGAGTAAAAAGAAACGGAGAGCTCGATATCGTGCGCTTAACGCGTCGAAAGAAAGTTTAGAAATAATGCGCGCGGATGCGTACTCTAAATGGCTAGTTACAGTTTAAACAATCATTAACACTTTGCTATCTGAATTTTGCAGGCCTCGCGTATTTGGCGTGGTAATAGTGTAGCTGCAGATTTTGGTATAGCTGGTATATAGTGCTTGGCTTGGCAGTTTGTAAATCCTTTAAACTAAAGCCTACGGTATCAACCACATAGATCCACACGTACACGCGTCGCACGTGTGGCAATGTATTTGCTTATTAAACTTCATCCGGTGAACTGAGCGCGGTTCAGCGAGAGAGAGAGAGAGAGAGAGAGAGGGAGAGAGAAAGAGTAAGAGAGAAAGAGAGATAGATAGAGTAAGAGAGAGAATGCAAGCTCATCTGCAGTAGTCGTCTAATGGCATTTATCAGTTGGAAGCTAAACTAGTTAAATCTCTTTGCGCATAGCGAGCAGCCGCCACGCTAGGGAACGAGAAGGATAGAACGAGAGGGAGAGAGAGGGAACGATAGCGACGAAAGATAAACCAAAAGCAGCTCTCGATACGAGTGTAAGCGGTAACGGTGGCGGCGGCGGCGCAAGCAAGCGAGCGAGCGAGCTAGCTGCGGGTGCTGCGCGCAGCTCTCCGTTCAATGCCGCGACTATAAAATCCGCAAACACTGCAAGCTCGAGCTCTGCTCAGCTATATCGTGCGCTCGTACTGCTCTTGAAGAATGGAGAAAACGCCTTGCGCCGTCTTCGTGAGTGAGAGAGAGAGAGAGAGAGCCAAGTACGCATCTTGAGGTTCTTTTTCTCCAGCACACGCACAAAAGACGTTCGCTCTGGCGTACGTTTAAACAAGAGAGAAAGAGAGCGAGAAAAGCGAGAGAGCGGCATAGCGAGTTATAGCGAGGAAAAAGCTTGTTATTTGTACCCGTGCGCGCACGTATACTATAATAATAATACATATACGTACACATATACATACAAAGGCGGGAGCTTATACTCGCAAGCTCGCAGGGCCGCCGCTTCTCGTTCGCATTTCGACGTTGTACCTACGCAGCTCGAGCCCTGGCGATATTTCACTTTAACCAGGGCTCCGTGCAACTATGACTTTAAATATTCAGGCGATTCATTCTAGCTATACTGCACGCGCACCAAGACTACTAGTACCGCTATATACATGGGGAGGAGGGCATCGCTTGTGCGCGATACCACACGCGCGCGTATCTCGCGGGACCTCCAAACGCTCCTCGTGCGCGCCATTATACAAACATAAAGCTCTGCTGCACATACATACTCGCGCGCAAGTATAAGGCAGGTCGAAAAGAAAAGGCACGCCTGCACCTCTCTATGTGTGCAGCTGCATCGCTCATTTGAAAATTCTCAAAGGAGATTTGCCGAGCCCGTCAAGGACGTTAAGAATAATATACGCTTCTTCTCAGCGCTCTGGAATTTAAGTGCGCGCCTGCTGCAGCTCGCTGTGTGTGCGCGCGAGTATTGACCTGTAAAAAGTTAGCCTTGTAAAAGATTCGCGCCGACACTCGTATATACGTATATATCGACGCTCATAATATACGAATGCATAGGTGTCTGTGTGTACACAAGACAGTTGAGAGGGATGAGGTATGTTATTTAACGGTTGGCGCGTGTGTGTGTGTGAGAGAGCCCCCGGGGACGCACTCGACGACAGTGTCACGAGGTCAGCCGAGTGCTCGTTGAGCTTTTGTATATTTGAACTTGGAAATCCGAAAGCTTTTGACGATAATTGCTTTTTTGCGAGTGTCCGCGAGTCAACTTATGCGCACGACACCGAGAATACTCATTTCCATATGTGAATGCGTAAACCGAAAGCTCCTGCGGCTGATACGTGTGTGCACGTATACGTGCTGCGATGCGCGCCAACCTCATCTACCTACGTTATTTTCGCATAGAGAAAGACGCGCGTACGTGGAAAGAGCTACAACGAAACTATCAGAGAGTTTCGCGTACGTATACGCGATCCAAGGAAATTTAGAAAACAAATTTATCAGCGAGCTTTTGAGCTTTGAAAATGAGACATGAAAGGAATTTGCGATCGCGACTATAAACGTAGATCTAGACCACGGCAGGACGTAGTTCGTTGCAATTTGAACCTTCACTTTTGGTAATTTTGACCAAGCGGTCCCGCGTAAAAATAGAAACAGTGTGAGCCGCATGGGCAACGACTTAGATGATTCCATTGTCAATAAAAGTGGCATATATAGGAAGGACAAATATCCCATGTAATACTCATAGCCTAACATTTATTGAATGAAAATATGTAGATGAATGATGTGGTGCTTAGCTTATAAAGCAGCAGCCGTTTTGTCACTTGAAGAAACGATTCCGACTCAAAGCGACATCATGCGGTAGGTTGCAACAAACGTTGCCATTTCATAAAAATTAAAAAAATTAAAATTTAATTTAAGATGAAATTTTTTAAAATGTTTACACTTGCATCAACGTGTACCATACATAAAGAATAAAGATCCATAAAAGGTATTGGAAGCATGTCCTCCATAAATTTCTAATTTGATATGTTTATCAAGACCAATCAAATTAATATATAGATCAAGTAAATATTGAATTAGGCGCATTTTCCGGATTATGGGAAAAATTTAAGAATACATGGGATAAAATGTTTTCCAATATATTAAACATTTATTGTCAATCGAATCAACCCATGTAACTCTCACGATACGATTTTTACGGAGCATTAACTATTATGTCTTTAATATTTTTCGAAAAGCATCCTTGCACACGAACGCGCGATCACATAAAATCTGAAAAAAGAGTCTAGCGTTAAGTCGAAGAGCAAGTCGAACGTTACGTTGCATCGACGAATAGCTATTATTTGCTCGGGCGCATGAATTTTCATTGGTGAGTTGCGCAAAACTCCGTCCGGGGTACAGTGCCACGTCTGCCGCCTGTTTGTGTATACATATACATACATGGCAGCTCTCAAATTATAAATATACAACAGAGTTTCTATATATAATCTGATTTGTAAGGAAATCACGGCCGAATGCATATGCGCGCAGTGCGAGCGCAGATTTCCTCTGCCGAGCTAACTCCTGTGGTTGTGTATATGCTTGAATATTGAACGCCAGCTAGGCAAGATGAACTAATACTGTTATATATACATACATATACACGCGCCTCGCTCTAGTCACTCACCGATTCATACACTCACGCCCACCTGATATTGTCTGCCGCTATCGTGTAAAGCAAATTCTGCGCTGCCGCTGCAAAACCCTGGACTGTACGCTGCCATGCAGAGAGAGAGAGACAGAGCTTCGAATTGCGCGAGCCAAACGAACTGAAAATGCCTTGCAAAATTTTCAACGCTGTATACATGAATATTGAGCGCACGGGCATCGATTTTTTCTCGGTAGCATTAAATATGATAAGTGATGTTTGCTTACCCAGAGGCGGTCTCCACCACCACCACCACCAACATCGCTGCGAGCTTACTTAATATGCGCAATCCGAGAATCAATAGCGAGCCGCTGAGTCGCTCTTCAGCGCGAGGCCCGTAATTATGGCCCTTTTTTGTAAGAGTGTTTTACGACTCTTTATTCTCTCAATGATACATCTTGCTATGTATCAAAACTAAACAATTGCGAAAAGCTCTATTATCCAGGTCATTTATCACATTCTGCATACATTATACTACATATCTATATTGCAACAAAAAGCATCGGAGCTTGCGAGCGCGCATCGGAATCAAATATATAATAGTTGAAATCGAGGAACCAGAGTCACGGGGACACAAGGGGGAGGAGGTGGGACAGGGGGAGAGAGCGGGCTAGTATAGAAGAGGAGGAAACTTTGTTTCAAACGTTCATTTATACGGAAACCGATGAAATACGCCCTTTTGAAACTTGGCTGGAGCGCGCGTAACAATGGTCCGATTGTTATCACAAATCCCAAATGGTCATGAATATCTCTCTCTCTCTCTCTCTCTCGTTCTCGCTCTCTTTCGCTCGCAGCTCCACTTTTTCTTTCTCGTTCATCTTGTTTCGCACTTTTAATTTTCCACGTCATGTTATTACTAGCTCGCACAACAAAAATTCTCCCTTTTTTCGCTTTCTCTCTCTCTCTCTCTCTCTGCCTCGACATGGCTCAGTGGCAGCATACGCGAGAGTAGAGAACACTTTTTTTCAGCGCACACTACACCTTCTTCGTGCAAAATCTCATTTTAACTATTCAGCTCGAGCCATTCTTGTTTTAACCCCTTTAACGTTTTCCCTTTTCTCTACTGTTACTGCTTTAACATGTACTTTTCCCCGTGTATGCGCTCGTTCACTGTGTGTGTGTGTGTGTATGCTATGTACATCTAATAGTGGTAGCTCGTAGTCTGCTGACTGGGCTGCTCCGAGCTTGGCTATATGTGTGTATGCACGATGGTGCTTTTGTGGTATAGCCCTGCATGCCACTTAAAAACGCCTGCAACTACCGTGTCGTTGTTGCTGCCTCTGCTGCTGCTTCTGCTGCTGTTGCGCCAATCGATTTCTTTGTTCAGCGGGAAAATTCTTGAAATAAGCCACGTGCATGCTGTGCGCGCAACGCCCCTACGTATACACACGTTTAGGAGCTACGCACGAGTGCGAAAATTATACGCGAGCGTATAATGGTATTATATGCCTACGCGCGGCTTCGTGGTGTATGCATAAATGCGTGCGACGTTCTGAATCTCGACGGCGCTGCAAGTGGGGGGAACTATTCGCATATGGATGCACAAGGAGGCTCGCAGAGAGGAGGAGGAGGAGGAGGAGGAAAAAGACCTTGCCGTACCTCCATGCTGGTACATGCTGGTGCACGACAAAGCGTAATATAATGTGTGCATAATATTAAAGTTTTTGGGCGAGGGCTGCGTTTCAAAAGCTTGAGGGGTGAATTCATCATTTCAATTGATTATTAATAGCGTGTAAAATTGCTTATCGACTGCTCACGCTGCGCAACACTGACAATTTCGAGCAAGAAATTGTATCCGCACATCCCTCGATGCTAGCTCGCGGTGCACTTTTATGCATACGCACAATTCTGATATATGCGGCATTATGCATACACACGATGTGCTGGCGGGCTCGAGCTACGTAGAGCTTTTTCCGTCGAGGATATTCTCAATTGAATGTAAGCATACGTGCGCAACGTTAAACGAAAAAATTCCTCGCTTTTTTCCTCGAGCTTCCTTTTTCTCTCTTTATCTCTCTCTCTCTCGCTCTCTTTCTTTCTCTTTGCGAGCGTCGAACTCAATGCCTATATGTTTTATTGTCGATCATCGTGAAAGATATTTTATAGTCGTTTTATTGCTTGAAAATTTTAACTCAGCGCATCGTATGATAGAGGATGTCTTGAATACTGCGTATACGTAGCTATTGCACTATATTTTTTAGTACATATAAACAGTACTTAGATAAAATGATCGGTTATCAACAACTTGATAGATTTATAATGCTCATAGATGATGGACTGGTAAAAAACATTCATTGGTACTCTTGATATTATTCGAGCAGCTCTGGACGGGCGTTGACATATTCAAAGCTCGATTAAAAATCTCAGGCGTTGAACTTACGAGATGATTTATTTTTCTTGATTTAGATAGAGTCGAGGAGTTCGGCTAAGCATGTGCGTTGTGTATGACGTCACGAAAAACATGCTAACAAAAATTTTGGAACCACTCGTACTGAGTTACTGACAGCTTTGATTTGAAGGGTATCATATTATATAATATTTAAAAAACTTAATTTTCATGCAGAATTAACGTACATTTAGAAATTAAAATTAATTGATAGAAATTTTCAAATAATTACAAAGACCAAAAAATGACAACTAGGAATATTTTTTAAATAAATAACGATTAAATGATTCATTTTTTGTGGTTTTGCTGTGATAATAATGTTACAAATATTAAATAAATTTCAAATTACTTGATGATAAAAATTTAACTGTTTCAACCACTGTAGGTACGATAATTGCATTTTAAACCACTAGATAGATGGCGAGCAACTTTATCTCTAAATCTGCAAGTGCCAAAGAAAAAAATCTGTATATAAGTCAAAAGTCTGTTTTTGGAAACTGGCCTCTTCGTTAAAGATAATTTGGATATAGTATATTTTTTAGCGTGCTCATTCCAAGAGATTTCCAGAGGTGTACAGACTTTGGCTTCGCCTTGTATATGACAATCGAATGTGGAACTCGAGGCTTCGCGCCCATACATAGCGAAATGCTTCGTTCGCATCTGCGTGCCTGCCAGCTTAATGTGAATTCCCTCTCTATCTCTTTCTGCTGGTAGTATACACATGCAACAATTCGAGCATTTGATTTTGCAGCGAAAGGTGGATGTGCATTCTCTCGCTGATCAACGTCGTTTAGTACTGACAATGACTTAAATCTACTAAAGCTGCACAAATACATTTTAGAAACATTTACAATAGATCATGATAATGAAAAACAAACGTACATTTTCGTACGTTGTTTGTTTTTTATAATTTAATCGGAAGACGCCCTGACTGTCAACAACGGCTGTTGTGTCAAGTTGGAATTCAAGAGACACAGTTACGTTTAACAACTCAAGTTATTAAATAACCTAGCCTATTTTTAATGCAATTATTAATATTACTGATCTTCATTTTTTCTGAACTTTTTGCCACATAGCCTGGCTTCAATATAAGCAAACTACGATAAATTTAAGCAGAAAGTACATTCCGAATCGCACTAGAAAAACATTATTTTTAACTCGTTTTGCTTAAAGTTTAAATTCGTATAAGATGCGTAAGGAAACTCAAGAGCCAAAATGAAAAATCATAGGGAAGAACGGACCGCTATCCGCCATCGCCTCTAATAAATACCTTAGCGTCTATGTGTGTATAAACCATGTAATAAGAGGAGGGGGGNTATTATACATAAGAATAAATAAAAAGTTATTGTTACGAATGTGAGTAACCGGAAAATTTTATGCCGCATTACAATTCACTTTTTATGCACAGTAATAGAGTTTTAAATGACTATTCTGTTGAGAGCTCTTAATTTATTTAAGAACTTATAACCATAGTCAATCGTAAAATTTCAATGTGAGCTAATAGTCAAGTAAGTCATTTCTTTTTTTCTTTGATTTTATACGCATTCACTCAGACTTCAAGTTTACCGCGCTCACACACGAAATGCAGATAGCGGATAACTGCATAATTTCACAATCATTCTCGCCGTATGCCGCCGAAAATTGAAAAGTCAGCGTGTAGGAAAAAAAATAACGGCCGATAAGTAGCGATTGCATAACGTAGAATAGAAAGGATCCTATATAGCGACGATTGAATTTTCCCTCAATCGCGACTCGTTTCTTCCCTTATTCCATTTGGTGTATTTTTTTTCCTATAAGAGGACCCGAGTCTTCGTGGAGCTCGTCTTCGTCGTTTCGTACAGTAGTCGTCATCGTTATATCGTGCACATCCGTAAAAGAACATAAAAAAAGGGAAAAGAACGAGAGTATACATATTTGTTTTCCTTCGAGAGAACGTCGCGAGATAGAAAAATAGTCGTCGATGTATCGGAGAAAAAAGGGTTTTGCAGCGCGAAGGTGTCTTTTTCCGAGACAGGTTGCGCGACACAAGGATGCGTGCGCCACTAGTCGCTCTGAAACGTTGGATGATAAGCTCGTCAGTGTCGTCGCTGCGCTGCTTTATAAAGAGATTGATGATTGCTCTGATAATGCATTTATCGAGGCATCATTTTTTTCTCTTTCTTCTTCTTCTTCTCGTTACGTACGTCGAGTTTCAATCGATGTATAGCGGAGCAGCTATATGCAGGGAAACGTCATAATTGAAATCGTTACGCGTACTCGTCGCGAGTGCGAGAAAAAAAGGGACTAGAAAAAAAACGAGTGTATTAACGAGCTATTAATAATATAGTCGCATTAAGAATGCATTTGTCACGCAATTGTCATCGTCGTTTCTAGCGCTCGGCTCGTTCGTCATCATCAATTAACGGTCAGCATGGAAGAAGCATGTGTTATGTGCATTCGACGTATTTAACAGACGAGGCTTCGCGCTGATCCCCTGTAAACGCGCGTGGCTCTTAATGAGAAAATTTCTTGCTCACTCACTCCCCCTTTCCCGAGAGCTTTTTCAAATTATTATTTACCCACCGGTTAAGCGCGTGTGCAATGCGTGTGTGCATGCATGCGCGCGGGAGATTCACATTTTCGTTCACGTTCCGGCCGAATTTTTCCATGCGATATCGCAAACAAGCCGCAAAATTACAAGCTCACAGATGAGCTCTAGAATAACGAGGCGCGCTGCCACATAGCCGTATCATCGATGCACAACAGCGATGTAATTATATTACGAGCAAATTAGGATATATAAATTTGCCATATGCTTTTTGAGTATTCGCGTCACGTGTGCATTTGCAATATAATTTCGTGTATATAAGCACGTCTACATGTGTATAAAATACATCACACGTATACATACGAACGAGAGCAAAGAAGGGATTTATATTCGCGCGCATAGAAGCTGTGCGAGAGCGCGACAAAGTGCGAGGCTGGCGCTACGTTAGCTCTACTTTCTGACACATATCGTGGGTACACATAATAATAATAATGATGATAATAATAATAATGATAATAATATATAGCTCCTGTGTGGGTGGGTGTATGCGTGCTTTTTGCTGGAATATTCATAGTAGCTCGTGCGCGCACGTAGTCGATGCGAGGCAGAGTACAGCACATACGCGCACGCCTAGCCCTGGCAATATATACTTTGATTACGTCAGAATTTTCGTAAAATCTACGATATCGTTAAAACGTATACGTAACGATGTTTTCAGCTCGGTTTCAAAAGCTCGACTACGGGCCGCTGCAATAAAAGTTGATTTTTTTTTCCAACAAAATGCGCGCGACTATGAAGTTGGCGTGTGTATTTGTTGCGCGATCGCCAACACGTGCCACGAGTGCTGCACGAGCTACGAGCAGCGCGCAAGCAACATTACTTACGATTATATATACAACTTGCGCAAGCGTTTGTTGCAACAAACTGCCGGGCCGTTACGCGCGGCCATCGATATAAGAGTCGTCACGTATGAGAGTCATTTTACAAAAGCTTCAAAGCTCCCAAGTTTTTCATCGTTTTCACATTGTGTACGTGTGTGTGAGTGTGTGTGTGTGTGCTCGCTCATATATATAAGCAATCTCCTTTTCTCAAAGCTCGCTCGAGCTTTTGCGCGAGCGAGCGCGCGCAGCACACACACGTACGCGTGAACGGTGCGCTGGAAAGAGATCGTAAATAAAACGAGCTTTTCATTTTTCCCGTGTGAGAAGTGGAAACATAAATATCATCTTCTGCTGGGCGCTCTCACTCTCCCTCTCTCTCTCTGCCTCTGTAAACTATATACAGTGCAGGTGAAATGGAGAAAAGAAATAGTGAGATACACAAAGGAAGAAAAAACAACAAGTCGCATAACTGCAGTTTGAAAGCTGCCGCGAGAGCAGATTAATCAAAACATCGCAGCCTCGATGTATGGCAGGTCAAAAAATATTTCATTGTTAGGACGAAAAAGGCTGCAGATCAGTTATCAATGATCCCGGGAGAGAGACAATACTCGGAAATGCATTTGCATAATGAAAAATTTTGGAAGACAAAATAAACTGTTGTTGTTGTTGTCGTGTTATACATCCGCGCGCACAAGAGGTCTAAAGATATTCCGTAGGACAAAGTTCATTTGTCAGAAAACACAACGACGACGCGCTAGCTAGCAAAAGATAAGATACAGAAAGAAAGGGAGGGAGAGAGAGAGAGAGAGAGAGGAAAAGCGCGCGCAGAGAGCATGAAAGTCTTTAAGCTATTCTTGCTCGGCGGCATTAAGGCACTTTCCACGAAACCGCAAGTATAAGTAATCTTAAATTCGTGGCGTTCCTCTTTTTTTTTGCATGTAGCCCTGGCATGACACTCGCTCTGCCGAGCGCGCCCGAGATTTAAAAGCACACGCTGCAGAGACTTTATCTCGTTGTCCGCCGCTCGCGTACAAAAGCGAGAGAGAGAAAAGTACGTCGACGTCGCCAGAGAGCTCGGCTGCACGTGGATATATACGGCAGGCAAGATAACTCTTATATTAATTCGAATCGTTCTATTTCACCTTATTAAGATCTTGTGCCACATCGGGAAAAGGACGGTATCTGCGGAAAATATTCATTCGGGAAAAAGGGTTTTGTCGGGGAAAATTGTTTCGGCAAATCGTAGCGCAACTTTGGGATAACTTAGATTCGGGAAAGTGACCGTGAATCAAGGAGGATAATACGTATACTCGAGAGCTGGCAGGATTTCGCTACGAAATGAATTTCGCAAATCACAATGGCAGTCGCGCGCGCTCACTGCATATTATATAATATACTCGGGGACTCAAAGATTATACGACGCGCACACACATATACGCGCGGCGTGCAGTCATGCGCTATAAGCGAACGTGTGCTCGTAGACTATATAGCTGCGGCGCATAATACAATTATTATGCCATATTCCGCGGAGGGAAACATTTCAATGACGTACGTACGTATTCTATTTCCTCGTCGTCCCGACTATAGATATTTATCGGCACATTATGCGTACAATATAGTGCAGGGGAGGCGGGCGTGCATGCGTGCATAGCTCGACTGGCGCAGAGAGGCACGGAGAGTGAGAGCTCGAGTCGGAAGAGAGCCTAGAGAACACCAGGGTTCATCATTAAATGTTTGCAGGACGCTATACACGTTAAATGAAGCGCCGCAGGTGGTGTGCGGCACGACGTTACATGCGCGAAGCAGCTCGCACTGCAGTGCTGCAGCCGTGTAGTGTGCAGTGTGTTTGCTTTCGCAGCGACAACCACGAGACGATTAGCTTTGCCGCAAGCCTTTCCAGCGCGACCCTCGCACGACCTGCGACCTATACGCAGTACTATATATCTGTCTCTGTTGTTCGTGTATCGCATGGACGTCGGACGCGCGTACTGCGTGTGCAGCAGTGCAGTTCGCACACACATCCGTGTGCCTCTGTCCCCAGCCAGACGACAGCTAGATCGTTATTATCGATACTTATCGTCGCTAATTCGAGCGACCTCCCTCGTTTCAGCCGCTATGCTTGCGAGCTTCAAAACTGCAAAAGATGTACGCGCGTACGTCAACGTGGACGCGCGGACAAGCGACAAAGCGGCGACTTTATCACTCTCTATAATGATTCGCGCGCGCGCTTCGCTTCGGCCCTCTAACGAAGCGCTCTATTAATTATGAATTGAATACGTACACGTACGCCATGGCTTACGTGTTTTCCCCCCCCCCCCCGACTGATTGACAGGCACGAAACTGCACATCTAGACGTCGGATTAAAGCGCGCACCGTAATTATTAAGTAGAAGAGAGCCTCTTTTTCTCGCTCAAATTATTAATGGCAATATTTGCTTTTTTGGTGCCTGCTTACAGAGTCTGCCCCGCTTTGGAATTGAGCGCGAGTCGCCCGAGATGTGAGATGCTCGAGGCGAGAGCTTGCAGACGATGAGGCCGCCGACGAGCGCCGGCAGGGAAAGGATGAGGCCTCCGCCTCCCCGGCTCCTCGCGAGCCTCGAGCGAGTCGATAAATCTCTGCTCTATCATGTTCTGCTGCAACTGCTGCTACTGGCGCTCACCAGCCGGGCGGAGGAATGCCCGTCATCCGAGCTCATTCCCGGCTGTCCCTGCTACAACTTCGAGGGTGGACTCTTTCTCGAGTGCGCTGGTGCGACCGAGGATACGCTGCGCACTATTCTACTGGGAGTCATGAATGCAGTTGGTAAGTCGGAGGCCGCTGCTCCTGGCTTTCCTGTGTGTGTGTGTGTGTGTGCAGCCAACGAGCCACTATACGTGCTAAACTTTTCTCCCTCGTCTCTAGCTGGCTCACCCCCGGCTGCTTTCTCGCTCGTGTGTCTCTTTATTTTTTTTATTTGCTTTTGTTTTTTTAATATAAACTCGCTGCGCGCGCATACACACACACGCACGCTCGAACGTGACGCGGAAGATGCAACCCTACCCTTGGGGTGGCAAAATACTTTCTAGCTGCTAATCAATTTTACAAACTTTAAACTCGTTCTGTTGCTTATTGCGAGCTGCACACTAGCGGCTTGAAACTTCAACGAATTATGAAGTTCGAGTCGCGATGTAATGCGCGCACTCCAATATAAATGAATGTCACACGCTAATTTATTCTAAGAGACGTAAAACTGAATTTTGCAGGAGACAATACGGTAATCCAGTCGCTGAGTGTCTACGAGCTCGACAGGGCGATCGAAGAACTGCGGGACGACGCTTTCCCGTCGGGGGCGCAGATCAGGCACTTGCAGATCTCGCACTCGTCGCTGCGCGACATCAGCGAGTCGGCGTTCAGGAATCTCGAGCGCAGCCTCGAGTCTCTGGCTCTGCTCTCCGGCCGTTTGACCAACGTGCCGCAAAACGCCCTGTCCAAACTGCATAAATTGACGGCCCTGGATCTCGAGTCAAACCTCATACCCGAGCTGTCCTCCTACTCTTTTTACGGCTTAAAACTTGTGAAATTGATTCTCAAGGGTAATCAGGTGTCGAAAATCTCAGAATATGCATTCGGCGGCCTCGAGGATTATCTGACCGAGCTCTATCTCGAGGAGAACAAGCTGAAACTTTTCCCCATGACGGCGCTGCGACGGCTGCACAGCCTCGTCGAGCTGCGGCTGGCTTGGAACGAGATCTCGAGCTTCAACGACGACGGCCACTCGACCCTCAAGTCGCTGCGCAACCTCGACCTGAGCAGCAACAACTTCGACGAGCTCAAGGCCGACTGCTTCAGGCCGTTCCCGGCCCTCAAGACGCTGTCGCTCTATCTGAACAACATCGAGGACGTCGACAAGCGGGCCTTCGTCTCGCTCACCAGCCTCGAGTCGATCGACCTGAGCCACAACAAGATCGTCTTCCTCGACTCGAACACCTTCAAGGCCAACGAGCGTCTGCGCACCATCGAGCTGAGCCACAATCACATACACTACATCGGCGGCGTGTTCGCCGGCCTGCCGGAGCTGCGCGAGCTCTTCCTCGCCGAGAACAACATCCTCGAGATCCCGGCCGACGCGTTCGTCGGCAGCATCGGTCTGTCGGTCATCTACATGCAGCAGAACGCCATCAGGCGCATCGACGGCCGCGGACTGTCGAGCCTCAGCCAGCTCGAGCAGCTGCATCTGACGAGCAACTACATCGAGCGGCTGCCCGTCGACTTCTTCGAGCAGTGCGACAATCTGACCTCATTGTTTTTGGACGGCAATCGCATCCGAGAGCTCAGCATCGGGACCTTCTCCAAACTGAACGAGTTGCGCGAGCTGCGCCTGCAGGACAATCAAATAAGCGAGGTGAAGCGCGGCGCCCTCTCGCCCCTGTCCTCGCTGCAGGAGCTTCATCTGCAAAACAACTACATCCGCAACGTCGAGACCGGCTCGCTGAGCACCCTCTTCAATCTGCAGGACTTGAACCTGCAGGGCAATCAGATCACTCAGCTGGGCGACATTTTCCAATTGTCGGAGATCGACTCGCAGACCAGTCGCTCGCTCGTCTCCATTCAGCTGGACAGCAACAATCTGTCCTCGTTGCACAACAATTCGCTGCGCGGCCAGGTCTCCGTGCGCATAATGTGGCTCGGCAACAACAAGCTCACCCACCTGCAGGCGCCACTGTTTCGGGACTTGATGCTCGTCGAGAGGCTCTACTTGACCAACAACTCCATCGTGAAAATCGACGACGCGGCCTTCGAGCCGATGCAGGCACTGCGCTTCCTCGAGCTGAGCAAGAACAAGCTCAGTCGCGTGACCGATCGTACCTTCTCGGAGCTGAGGGAGCTCGAAGAGTTGTACCTGCAAGATAACAGCTTGAGCCGTCTCGATCCTTACTCTTTTTCGGCTCTCAAGAAACTTCGCGTGCTCGATCTGTCGAATAATTTTCTCACGGTCCTGCAGGACGGCGTCTTTCAAGCCAATCTGCCCATTCGAAACTTATACCTGAGAAACTGCTCGATCGAGAGCATCGAGAGCGGCGCCTTTCAGGGCTTGAACGAGCTCGTCGAGCTCGATCTGTCCAAGAATAAATTAACCGTTCAAGCTCTGCGGAGGCTGCAGATATCCGGCCTGCAAACGCTCGACGCTTCGAAGAATAATTTCAGTCAACTTTCCGAGCACAGCTTTACGGGCCTGCCCTCGTTACAGCACTTGATCCTCGACGACGTGCAGATTTCGCAAATACCCGAGACGCTCTTCATACTGAACGTCAACTTGGCCAAACTTCATTTGAACCACAATCATCTAAAAACTCTGCCCCCGGGCATCTTCGATAATTTGCTCTCGCTGAAGGAGATCAAGCTCAATTACAATCGGCTGAGCAGCGTGCCGTACTCGGCACTGGCGAGCGCCAAAAATTTGGAGAGCCTGTCTCTGTCGCACGGCGAGATAGCCACCATCGACGTGGCCAGCATGTCGGGCTTGAAGCATTTGCGCGACATCGACCTCGGCCACAATCGCATCGAGTCCATGTCGGGCTTCGCGCAGGCCAACCTGTCCAAGCTCTTCTCCGTCGACTTGAGCCACAATCAGCTGGCCGTGTTGCCGGCCAATTTCTTCGTGCACTCGCCGATGCTGAAGCACTTGGACCTGTCGGAGAACCGATTCCGCCAGATACCCTCGATGGCGCTGTCCAGTCAAAATCTGCCCGGGCTCTCGTGGCTGAATCTTACTCGCAACCCGTTCCAGAAGATACACGACATCTCGACGGACGCCAAGTATCCGCTCTTGAACGAGCTTCATCTGTCGTACACGAACTTGACGCTGCTCACCTCGCAGGACTTCGAGGCCTTCCCGGCGCTCGAATATCTGCACGTAAATCACAACGGCATATCGCGCATATCGCCGGGCGCTTTTCGCAGCCTGCCGAACCTGCACACCCTCGACTTGGGCGACAATAGTATCGACATCTTACCGCAGGAGCGACTCCAGGGTCTGCAGCACCTCAGCATTCTCAATCTCACGCACAACAGATTGAAAGAGCTCGAAGAATTCCCGGAAGATCTGAAAGCCCTGCAGACACTCGATCTATCGTTCAATCAAATTGGTACCGTAGGCAAAGTCACATTTAGAAATCTCGTGAATTTGGTCGAGCTGCATCTGTACGGCAACTGGATCAATACCATATCCGGCGATGCTTTCAAGCCGCTCAAGAAACTCCGGCTACTTGATCTCAGTCGAAATTACCTGGAGAATCTGCCGCTTAATGCTTTCCGACCCCTCGAGACGCAAATACGCAGTCTAAGGACCGAAGGTAAGGAATTTTTTCATATTATTTCACTCGGGCTCGGGCGAGAGAAGAGATATAAAATTTTACGATACGATGTAGCCGCGTTTGTCCCGAGTCGTGCTCGCGCGCGCTTATTGAAACATCCAATATAAATTTGCTGCGGATATCTTGCCTGTTGCAGCTGCAACGCAGCAGCAGCAGCGAGGAATTTCAATATTCGATTGATGTTCATTTTTCTTTTGCTCACAGAAAATCCACTCAACTGTGGCTGCGAGTCACAAGAGCTGTGGGAGTGGCTGCGCGACCATCAAAAGCTCGTGGGTCGCGGCGGAAGCAGCGTCGAGGTCGAGGGTGGGTTACTGCGCTGCGACCAGCCGCCGGAATTGCGCGGCCTCGTTTTTCTCGATCTCGACCCGCATACCTTCTGCTCGGCGCCGCTCGTTCTCAAGCTCGCCATCCAGGACATACAACCCTACTCCGTGCTGGTGTCTTGGCAGAGCAGAAATCACTCGGGCCTGCACGGCTATCAAGTGGCTTATCACGCCCTCGGCAACGTCGACGAAGTAAGTGTAGGTTTCGCAACTTTTTTTCACATTTAATTTTATATATCCTCTCGATGTCGTTTGTATCTTTTAACATAGTTGCCGAGAAAGACGATCGTGCGCGATATGCACTTTAAACGTACGCAATGAATAGAGAGAAAGCGAAGGAAAATCAATACGTGCAATACAATATGACTGAATACGATTTACAGGTACGTGGAAAACTTTTGGACCCGAAGACGCGCTCGGTGCGCCTGAGCAGATTGAGCCCGGACACGCGCTATCTCATTTGCGTGCTCGGTCTGGGCAGCTGGGGCACGCCGATCCCCGAAGACTTGAGCTCGTGGAATTGGAACTCTACGTCGGCGGCGTCCGTGTCCTCCTCCTCGTCGCAGCAGGACGAACTTTTGGAGAGCTCTGCGCATCCGGTGATGGTGAACTCTCCGATGTCTCGCTGCACCGAGGTGCGCACCCTCGAGTCGCCGAGCTCGCAGATCGGCGAGGGCGCCGTGGGCGATCGCAGCAGTCTCGCGAGCCTCCTGACTCGCCGGCTGGGACTCATCGTCGGCAGCTGCATGGGCTTCGTCGTGTTCATCGTGCTGATCTCGGTGCTGGGCTACATGAAGATGAAGAAGCAGCGCGCCCAGGCCAAGCGCGAGCAGCCGCTGGCGCCCAATCCCCCGGAATACCTGTCCTATCGGCACTTCTCGCTGCAGAGCGGCGACCGACCGGACAACAACGCCTGCCCGAGCTTCATCGGCACGACGGCCCTGAACTCGTAGCAAAAGCACCCGGCGGACGACGAGCAGCAGCAGCAGCACGACATCGAGCTCAAGAGCGTCAGTGAGTTTTTCGGTTGATTCGCTGCGCGCCGCCTCTTGGCTCTCAATGAGCGCACTCGACTCGTC
This sequence comes from Trichogramma evanescens, assembly GCA_902732785.1. NCBI lineage: Eukaryota > Metazoa > Arthropoda > Insecta > Hymenoptera > Trichogrammatidae > Trichogramma > Trichogramma evanescens. The sequence goes on from CACVKI010145013.1 coordinate 66,245, forward strand.
GGTCGTCAACGATTTATTATTAAAGCAGCCGAGCTTTCAGTCACTCCGAGATATAAGCGTCATTTTTTTATCGACTATACACCGATTTATTTTTTTTTATTCTTTTTCCCTACTTTTACGAGGAATTTATATCGTCCACCACCGAGACTGATGTTTTGCCATGTTTGAAATTTTTTTTGTCTCTCTTTTAAAATTTTACGATTGTAGTAAAATATTGACGAGCCATTTGAACGGCTCGTGATTGCATAATCGATTTCTTTTTTATTTATTTACCGTGTATTATATTGTAAGTATATCGAATATAAAGAGCAAAGTTAAACGAGCCGTGACAACGCAAGTGACTACACTGTTTTTGTACGTAAATATACATAAAGTAAATTTAAATATAGTCTAGAATTATTAGTATCTGATATGATTGCGTGCGAAGGACAGGACGGGTTGTAAGTTACGTATTAAATAATTTTGTATAGTTATGGTAGTTTAAAGAGTGGAACTTATAAATATATAAATTATAAATTATATCTTTATTAAATTTACGAGTATACGAAAGAGTGTGAAAAAAATTCAGAGCGTTTTATATATGAATTCTATATAATATTATGTAATTATATCGAGTATAATGATTGAAAAGTAATTTGTATTAGTCATTGATCAACGAGTGAGTATACATGTGAAAAAGTGCAAACGTTTGACAACCTCGAATAAATTGTTAATACTTTAAGTTCAAGTATGTGTAAGTATCGTGATCGTAGCTATGTCCTTGAGGCGTCGATCGATGCGTCGCCACGCGTCACGCAACTGATTGTTCAGAGTAAATGATGATCTTTCTGCGTCGAGGAATCCCTCACGCGCCAATGTAACGAATCAAACAAATAATGAAATTAAAAAAAAGAAAAAAGAATTATCGTATGACGATATACATCTTGTAAATAGATAGACACTCGAATGACGAATTATAAGTATTCAAAGAAAATTAAAAAAAACTTATAAAAATCAAAAACTTATACAAGTTGAAAATAAATGCAAAAAAGTGACGATTAATCGCTGTTTAACTTGTGTTTGTTATTTAAATAGCCAGCCATCGCAAAGCCCCTTACTATGTATTTATGTTAGATTTGATGCAGTTAAGGCTATGCGCGCTACACAATCCCAGCGAAAATTTAATCCACTTTCCATATATAATCGCTCGAGTTAATCGGGTCGCGACTTTAACGCTATGCGGATCTTCACCTTTAATAGATAAACGAATTAATTACGTGCTCGCAGAGGGAGAGCAAGAGAGAGACCCGCTCTCTCGCGCAAGATAGCTTGCGCTCATGGAGCTGCACATCGAGCTTCATCCTTACTTATGCTACTTGCCGCGGCGGATTAGCTATAATTTCGAAATCCGAAGGTAATCAAAGTTGGCGTGTTACGTGTGACACCAGCTCGAGCTGGGCACAGCAGCGGCAGCAGCAGCAGCAGCAGCAGCAGCGTGATTCAGTGAATTTCTCGCCCATCGGATTTCACGCGCTGAACAATTATCTTTCGGCTACGCTCGGCGGCGACGACGACAATGCTCGACGCTTCGCGCGCAAGCGTTCACTAATTCATTCGGAGCATTATTTTTTTTCGCGCGCGCGCGTAAGCTCGCTCGCCCGCGCTATAATGGATGCGAAACGGACAAAAAACGCACTCGGCTGCACGAGCGAGAGATTTAAAATAGACAGCACAAAATTCACAGCGTAATTACACAAGTAAGTAAGAGAGCGAGGGGCGGGAAAGGGAAGAGGGAGGCGTACGGAGGGAGCGAGAGGCGAGGCAATAATTAATTCTTGGAGTTTCGTCTCTCGACCGTAATGTGTGTCTCTATCTCTGAATATAAACTGCTTCGTACAGATATATAACGGGACGAAGCTATACACTTTGTGCGCCAGTTGTCTATCTACTTCGCCTCTCACTCTCTCTCGCTCCGGAGCTCGCTCACCCTCGTCCTCTCTTACCTATGCATGTACCGCACACATACATTTATCACATAGACTCGCGCGCACGATCATACACACACACACACACACGCACGCACACTCATACACGCGCATGTATATATTTTCCTGTCAACGAGCTTCCGTGGCCTTTTCTCCCGTACACGCCTCGGATACGTGTATGCGCTGCTGACGGCAGTTGTCACGCACAGTATACGCTGCAGTTCGTTAATACTTATACAATATACGTATACTGCATTTCGCGTTTATACATACGTCAAAGTCCGCAGAAATTTAGCCGAGAGCTTAGAAATATTTTTCGCGCGAAACAATTCAATCACCTGGACATGTACATGGTATGGCCGTATACTTGCGGGACGTTATTACTCGCTGCAATTGTAACGCGCGCCAACCGTTCGAACTCTCTATTTTGGAAATTCGACGCGTTTGAGCTCGAGTGCGCTCGGCCGAGGGAGGAAACGGCAAAAGCATTCCAGCCAAGCAGTTATTCGAACAAATGCGAGAACAGAGCAGCGCGCGAGCCTGCACAATAACCGTGGCTTATAACGCCCGGAAGAGCTCGCCTATCCTTGTGTATTATGTGTGCGCGTCTGTGCGCGTGTGCGTTAGGCGACGGCACAAAACATTTTCAACACCAAATCCTCGTTAACGGACGAGACCTTTACATACGAAAAACAATTATCTTCGCGTATACATGTTTAGCCGGCTGAAACTCAAAATTATCGCTGAATTTTGTGCTTTTCCTCGTGGCGCGTGAGCAGCACTTTTAAACGGGCAAGTTCAAGTTTAATATTATCAAGGCGAGCGCTCGTCCGAGTTTGCGTGTACGGGCACGCATACGAGAGCAATTTCGAAAATTATTCTCGAGGCTCTTTTGGCTTACCACAATCCCCACGCGCGGCGCTCGATGGGCGAACGCGAGCCTGTGCTTTTTTCTATACGTTCTGAAAGACTTGGAGATTGTGGTGCGAAACAGAACGAAAAAGACTTGGCTTGCTTACTGCTGCCATGCTTTTTTTCCATTCCTCCGAGCTCTAGCCGTATACTCGCGCGGCTTTTATTTGCGTTGAAAATATACCATGGATTTTTTTCTCTGCTATACCTCTTCTGTTGCAATAAAAATTCTGTAACTTCGTTGTATATGATGTGAGCTAAAGCACGAATTTCCAAAGCTCACCAACTAAGTGATAGTTTGAAAATGTTTCCGAAATAGTTTCACAGGTTGAGCGAATAATTTTTTCTGTCAAGTAAAAGTTTTTCGCTCTATTTTCTTAATTATTTATTACAATTACTGGGTGAAAGTTATCGGGTTAGGTACAAAGTAATATGATTGAAGTTTGATTTAATTTTCATTGGCGTACATTCATCCCTGAATTAAATAGCAGATAGGAGAAACTAGACTGTCACATTCAGCTTATATTAAACTATTATACAACTCTACCAGTTGAAGAGTAAAATTAACTTCAATTTCGCACCACCAAAACACCACCAATTTCGATTATTAATACGAATACAAGAGATAAATTTGTTATTTCAATTTATATAATGTCAAATCAAATTGAACCTACTACTATGGTGGACATTTTTGTGTGAGCTTTAATTGGAATTGATTCTTATTAACGTCGGAGTAAAATTCATTTTCATTCTATTTTGATGTAGTGGCCCCTTTTTATCCAGGTTTTTGAGCACGGCGTTCTTTCTGCCCAAGAAAGCGGAAAAAACCACTGTAAGCATATACAATAGAAAATTTGAAAAAAGGAGAAAAAAAATTAAAAGGCGAGCTCTATACATAAACGTTATATACGACTATGAGTTTCAACAGCTTTAAAATCTCGCCTTGCCGGTCTCCACCTCGTAATCTCGTTCGCAATGATTCCATTCTCTTTCTCTTTTTCTCTTTCGATCGTCCCTGGAGAAGGGGTGTGTATACGCGCGTAAAAGAAAAGTGATCTGCTGGCGCAGCGTATAGAAGTACAAAAGAGACACGCGCACACACAGCCACGTACAGCATAGCTATTCGATGATCAAAAAAAGTGAATCGAAAAAGATAAATTGCGAAAAGAAGACATCAAAGAGCTCAACTGGCCTTGTGTGAATATATACCCGTTCAGATATATAGCTGCACGTGCGATGGTCGGCTGATGTTTCTTTTCACACTAATAATGTTCTCGATCAGGAGTAAAATATGCTATTCTCTAACTCATCCGTTAATTAACTAATACGTATCAATGATATTAGATATCGTTGATGTATTTACTGATATTTTTAAATTTTTACTAAACACAATTTTTGTTGATAATGCATCGAAAAAATTTCCGAATTATAATCAAATGAGGTATATGCAGATTTAACATTAAAATAATACAACAATTTCTGCGGTGTGAAATACACTGATGAAGCGGCACGAACGTACAACAATTAACATTTTCGTTGATACGAGAGCAAAGTAAAAAATTAAACTATGCAAATGAGACATGGGGGATTGTACGCACCTTTAACGCTCGATGCAAAACTTTTCTCAATTGTCTTTGCGATTAATGTTCGTGTGATTTTGGTCAAATACGAAATAATTTGCAACTGTCTGAATGGCGCGCCAAATGCCTCTGGCCAGGCGCGCGTGCGATCTGCGATTGTAACAATGAGAAAACGCCCGTACCAGAGAGAGGCTGCGTACCATTAGGCACGATAAATAATATTAACGACTCGAGCAAATATGCACAGGCGCGCGAGCAAGCCATGCTTATATCGCGTATATGAGCAATTCTACGAAATAAAACAATTTTGAGGACAAAAAGAAGGAAACTTTTTGGGAATGTACGAATGTACCGACCATTAGGAACTGTTTTAAGGGGTTCTTGTAGAAAGAAATATTTTTAGGTATTCCACTTCCAAAGGGTGAAAAACGATGTTTTCGCTAAAAAAGTTTTAATAAAACATTTGAGAGCTCTTTTCATTCTTTGAATGGTTTTTAAATCGGGCCCAATCTCTAAATTTACAATTATCCATTTCTATATTCAGATTCTTGAAAGTCATTTTTATATTTTTACAACACCATGGTTCACTCTTGAAAAAAAAACCGCTGCCAATTTATTGGCAAAATGCTTCCTCATAAAAAATGCGATTAACGAAAGGTTTGACTGTTAATAGTCAAATTTTCTATATTCCGTGAATCTCAACTATTTTGGTCTTATATTAAAAAATTGCTGCTCTGCTTGCACTATAACAATCAAAAA
>CACVKI010145014.1:0-13642 GCA_902732785.1 Trichogramma evanescens
GCACAGATTATTTTTTTGGTACATAGATCACTTTTCCGTTTGGTCCGGGCGAAATAAAAAAAATTTTTTTTTTTGCTTCCAGTCTAGTGTATATAGTGTAGGTTTAGTACCTGCAACGCATTGCCAATTGCTGCTGAGGTGCAGCGATCATGCGTTACATGTTAATAGCTGCTGTTGCTGCAGATGTGTAACCGAAACGGCAATAATGTAACCCTCGAGCTGTATAATGCAGACAGAGACATGGAGACGATGACGAGGTGGAATAGTTAGATACGTTGTATACAGGCGCATGTATCTAGATGCGGCATGCGCGCCAACTTACCATTACCTGCCTCTTTCACTCACTTAGATATATATACTCGCTCTCTGCACTCGCTATAACTCTCTCTCTCTCTCTCTCTCTTTCCTCACACGTACGATCAATAAACTGGATTCGCTTCAAAACGTTATATTATAACCTATACGTACAAATGTGAGTGAGTGTGTACAGTTGCGGAAACGGTCCGAAACGGTAATAATATACGTAATATCGCGATATCTCTCGTTTGTGTACCAGTAAATAAAAACCATTACGACCGCTGCGAAAAGATTCGCTCGTCGCGCATCTGGACTCGAGAGCTTTTCCTGCGCGTATTTGTTCGTCCCTGTGTGTGTGTGTGTGTGTGTGTGTGTACAACGTCTCTCCAGTCCGTCCTGTATAATACGATATACACAAAATGCAATAAACGAGAGTCTAGGCGCGGGCTTATTTGCCAAAAAAAAAAGGAAGAGACAGTCTCGGAGCGAAATTATACGAGACTCGATGAAAAAAGCTCGCGCTCGCTCGGAGGGGTAAAAAGCTCGATATATATACACGCCGCTGCCGCTGCTGACGCTGAAGCTGACGCAAACTTCGAGAGTCTCTTTCTCTCACTCTCCCTCGTTTGTGTGTGTGTGCGTGTGTGCGGTACTTCGCAGAGAGTGAAGTATACGAACGCGAGATGTCGCAACTGCCGGCAGGGATGCTGCATACACTGCAAAACTTCACTCTCGTGCTTCGGGGATGGTACACTGCACACTCATACACACACACCCACGATTCAACGCCGATCGATCCTTCGCAGCTTCACACGCAAACACTCGGGCTGCGGTTTACTTCGCTTTTGTACATTCGGTGTCGAGCGCTTGAATATACATATCATAATAAATTCATTAATTTTACTTACTCTTTAATCGACCGATAGCTATTTATCCGCATTGTATTCAATAGTATACAGTCTATATAAAAGCCGATTATAACGATACGCGACACGTCACAGTACCGAGCTCGTGCATGTTAATTTCGGCGCGCGCGGTCAATACCGAGAGAGCGAAAAAGAGAGATGCGATATATGTAAACGGTGGCACTGCCGCTGCTGCTGCCGCTGCGTATTAATACCGACCTTCGTCTTAGGAAGAGGAAAGAAAAACAAAAAAGAAAGAAAAAAAAAATAATGTCAAGCACTCGACACGTGATCGCGCGGCGGCCCCTCCGCTTTCTTCCATCAAGGTGTGCAGCAGCAGCGGCAGCAGCTTTTCGAACGCACGCGCTGATATACATACAATATACGTATACAAAAGATGTAGAGCTTTTTCTTTTTGGTTGAATTATTATACGAACATTTGGCAGTTTTATAGGCGGCGCATTCGTGCTCGCGACACATATTACATATTCACGCAGCGCCTAGGCCCCCACACCGAGAAGAGAGAGAGAGAGAGAGTAAGAGAGCTTTTGAAGCTCGAGCTTGCGAGGTATTATAATATATACATGTAAGCCGCGTATACTACAGGCGGTGTATGTATGTACTTTTCGTTTATATATATGATAATAATAATATATCGATCCTCTCGTGTGCAGCAGCAGTGCCTTTGGCAACGTCTCGCGCACTGCCGACTTTATATCACACACACATATATATGTAATATCGTCGAAAAAGCCGACGAGATAGATAGATAGATAGAGTAAGAGTCCATAAATACGACGGATATACGTATATAGAGCTATGTGCGCAAGTACTACCAGCTATTGAATTAGCGTGTCCGCCTATAGCATTATATATTATATATATGAAACGTGGCACACACAGAGGTCTATAAAAGGACGAAGGAGTATTAAGCATAAAAGCGGGATAGATAAAACGCTTATATAGGCAGCTCCGAGTTTGTGTGTGTGTTTGTACCACTGGCGTGACGCGAATCGCTTATGAAGAGAGAAACGTTACCTGTTATACTCTCTCTCGTCTATATCAGCGACACATTAGCCTTGTGTCTCGGGTGCGCGTCGAAATTTGGGCTTAATATCGATATACGAGGATTCCGAGTTTCGTTAGAGACGTATACGCACTCAGACATTACTCATCGTATTAGGATAATGTACATACATAACGCGTACATTATCATGGATATTAATTCAATGCAAATGTATAATTCCGCCTTATCGCGCTCTATAAGACTCTCTCTCTCTCTCTCTCTCTCTCTCTGTATTATATTATAATAATACGTGCCGAGTTTTCGGGAATTCGGGCGCGCAAGCTCATGCAGTCGAATCGTGATCGAGGACGTGATGAAAATTTATAATATGCCCTCTCGAGCGCGAGCGCGCGCGTCAGCCGGCTACTTTGCATTATTTAAAGAGGATCTCTCTCCCTTTTTTGTGTGTGTGTGTGTGTGTGTGTGTGCGCGCGAGGCGTGGGACACGCTGCGCCGGGATGCTGCTACTTATTTATATAACAACGGAATTTTCGATGACGAGTCGCGTATATACGTAGGTACGTATATATAAAATACCTCGAACGCTCGTAAAGTCACTTTTTTTTTTGTATTTTTTTTTTTGCGCGACGCGTGGCACGCAGTTCTGCGGCTTTATAAATAGTATCTCGCTTATATGCGCGTACCGAGAGAGAGATAGAGACAGGAAATATTGTACTTTGGCGCGCGCGCGTGTCTAATTTTGCCATTGCCGCTGCACATGGACGCGCGGCACACGACTCCCATAATTATAATATATATATCTCGTGTACGCATGCGAAGTAATTGGAGAACTTCACTCGATCACTCGCAGCGGCGGCTATTTTGATACCTCTCGGATATGTCATTTTTTTATCGCTTCTAATCCTAGGTAATGCTCACGCGCACACACGAGTCCGAAGGTGTAACGTTTCCCGATCATATACACACCTCTATTCGAATTGTTTGTGTGTGTGGCGCAGCAGCAGCACTCAATATCAAAAATATAATATCGATCGCGACACGTGTGTGCACAGGGCGACGATATCTTTCGTCTAGATCAATAGCAGCAGCGGCAGCAGCAGCTCGCGGCATTACTATTTATTTCAAGAACTTTTTGACCTGATTTTGATATATATAGCGTATACGACAACAATGACCGAGCACACACACACTACTCGATTCCGCGTTTATTGCCTGTCGAAGTATAATTGATCCTGCGCGATGCACGGATACGCGTTAGTGGCTGTTGTTGCGCTTGCTGCTGCCTATATGTATATAGCAAATTGGAAAATTCGAGATATTTCCCCGCAATATCGCGTTTGTGATTTGCGAGAGAGGACGAAAATAGACGCTGTACAGAGAGAGCAGATATCGCGGCAAAGAAAAAAAGAAAAAAGAAAAAATAAGAAAACCCACCAATACACGGCTTCGGGCCGTATCACCTTCAGGGCTTCCGATCAATTTGACACTGATGCTATGTACGCTAGTGAGAGAGAGAATGCATTTTGTGCCGATACATAGGCAATTCAGAGTCTCTCTTATAAGAGGCCGACCCCTACGCGCGCACAGCACTACTTCGCGATATATTATATATATAGTAGTGCATCGCAGTCGCCCACTTTATAATAATGTATACATGTATATCGTCGTCGCGTATCATGTGCCTCTTTAGCGCGCGCAAAGTCAACACCTGACCTTACTTTCAGTGTCTATAAAATTATCGATTCTGCGATCGCATCATCGTGTGTATTGTATATCTTTTTTTCGCGGAGGATTATATACATATGCCTCTCGTCGTCGTCGTCGTCGTTATGTTATATAATTTTTGAATCATAACAATGCAACCGCGGAACAGTGCCGTGCTCTCCCCGATCTAATTATGAATTTATGAAACTGTGCGCACCTTCGAAGCTTATAATAATATTACGCAATAAATATCATCGACATCCCGAATCATCGAAATATACACGAATTTTCTTTCTCTTCCTCTCTCTCTCCGTCGCAGGCTTCCTCTCCTGGGACAAGGACAGCTGCCACGTGGACTTGGAGAAGGAATTGCAGGCGCTGGTCGCGCAGGCCCCCGAGGGCGAGGAGGCGCGCAACGGCGAGCGCCTCATACAGTACGCCACGGAGAATCTCGTCACGGAGGTGCTCATCTTTCCCCAAAGCAATACGCTGCTGCAGTGCATGCGCAATCTACTGGCCAGCTTCACCAAGCATCGGCACATCGTTCACGCGGGCTACACCTTCGGCGGCAACGGTTCCTGGATACTGCAGGTATGTAACAATACTTTTGAAAATATTTTTTTTGTAACTCGGTATGGATACAACGGGATCGGAAAGATAATACTTGGAAAGTATTTTTTTTGCGACAATCGAGAAAACAATTTTTAGAGGTGTCAGTAGCACTCTATGAGTTTGCCAGCTTTTCTGTAAGGGTATAATCGGTTTTGCGAAAGCCTTATTCATTGCGTTTTTTCTCGTAGAATCCAATTGGTTTTGCCTGAAAAATCATTCTCAGTAAAGAAATAGCCAGTTTTTGAATTTTCAAAACGTAAAATATTGAAAAATTCACCTTCCTTTGGAAAAATCAACAAAAAATATAAGAATATTGTGGAAAAAAAATATAAGAAGCGTTTCAACTACTCAACTAATTTAATTTTAGCCTCAAAAATGATCTTCATTAATCCCTTTTTTAAACTATAAATATCGAAAAAAGCGTCTTTTGGCGATGAAAATATTTTCTACTTGCATAAAAGCGATGATTTGAAAAATGAAGCCACTTTTAAAAGCTTTTGATTAGAGGAGTTACTTTTTATTCTAGTTGGGATAAAGTAACATCTACGGTCGAAATAGCAACTTTTTTGAAATACGACTGAAAAATTGACGAGAGCCAAGTGCGTCTGAAAGCTATACTAGTAAATTCAGTGATCCAATGAACATTTCAACAGGATTTTTTTTGGGATTTTTTTTTGTAAAATCAAACGGTATTGTTAGTTTAACTCTACGATATCATTTTCAACGATAAAATGACCCATTTTAAATTTTAAAAAAAATCATTAAAAATGCTGCACGTTCTTCGTGAAATAAAATACGATTCATTTCGTCTTTGAAAAACAGGATGGAACCTTCAGCCTCGCGGACTTTCTCGACGCGTTTAGCGAGCACGAGGTGCAGCGCGTGCTGCGCGCCTACGAGAACAGCGTCACCGTGGACATACACTGCGCCGGGGTGGGCGACTGGTCGACGGCGCGCCTCGCCGAGGAGGCCTGCACTCGGGCCTGCCGCGTCCGAGTCAATCCGGACGACGTGCTGACCGCCGGCTGTCCGGCCATCCAGAGCTTCACCGCCTACCTGGGCCAGTATCTCGTCGCGCAGACCCTCGACCAGCTCATGGAGCCGTCCGACGTGGTGGGCAACATCCGTTTCAGCCATCCGACCCTGTACGTCTTCCCGGGTGGCCAGGGCGACGCCGCCCTCTTCGGCATCAACGGCTTCAATATGCTCGTGGACGGTGGGTTCGCGCGCAAGGCCTGCTTCTGGGACTTCGCGCGACACCTCGATCGACTCGACGCGGTCCTGCTGACGCGCATCAACAACAGCAACATCGGTGGCATGGCCAGCGTCCTCCAGAAGAAGAAGGAGATGCACGTCTACCCGCAGATAGGACACTTTTTCTGCAACATCGTGGTATACGTCTCTCTATTTTTTCAATTGTGTCGAATGTGCCATTCATCGTTTTTTTTCTCCTTTCTTTTTAGGAAAGAAAAAATTCCAACTCTCCCGACGGCGACAAAGACATCGACCCCCTGATCCTGAATCTGATCGATATCGGCCAGGAGATGGCCGTGAATCTGCGCCATATAAACCTTCGTCCGCATCTCTGTTACAGGGATCCAGAACCAATCAATTTATACCACAAGGTCGGCCACGGTAGCCTCGACATGTACGTCCTCAGTCCGAGCAAGGACAGCCGCGAGGTGCGCGACTTCATGGCCAAGTGGAACGCCTCGGACGCCAAACTGTTCGCCGGCTCGCACGGCACCCGCGGCAAGTCCGGCGACTCCTCGTCCAGCATGATATTTCCTGTCCAAAATCTCGTGTCGATCTGCGCACTGCTCGTCTGGCAGCCCGCCAGTCCCGAGGAGACCATCACCCGGATCCTGTTCCCGGGCAGCACGCCCCAGCACAAAATCTTCGAGGGCTTCGGCCGCCTCAAGCATCTGGAGTTCCTGAAGCATCCGGTGTGCACGGCCAAGAGTCTGTCGCCGTCCACGTCTCTGGTGGCCCTCAAAGACAAGGCCGCGGCAACGTCGATGACGATGAAGCCCAAATTCAGTCTGTACGAGCGAGAAACGAAGCGGCTGGCCGAGTCGAGGAAGAGAGAGTTGAGCTCGAAGAGGGACGCGACCATCGAGGAGACTGCGGCCAAAATTACCGCGGCTGCTGCTACCAGGCCTGCCGCAGCACCTATCTCGGTTCTCAGAGCCGAAACCAAGACGAAAAAGATCGTCGAGAACAAGAAAATCGAGTCCGAGGCCAAAGAGGGTAAGCTCGCCGAGAAAGAGTCGAGAGAAATAATAAAGAAGGATGTTAAAAAAATTGAAAAGTCTGACAAAATTGAGGCGGAAACGAAAAAGACTGATGCCGTGAAAGCGGATACAGAAAAGACCGCCGTCACAAAGGAATCCAAAGTGCAAAAGGTAGAGTCGAAGAAGAGAGAAATCAAAGAGATCACAAAATCGACGGTCAAAACGACAAAATCGGAGAGTATCATCAAAGCCAGTTCGAAACCCGTAGAAAAGAAGATCAAGGTTTCTGGGGAGAAAAAAGACGTTATGAAGCCATCTCCGACTACACCGAAAAAATCGTTAAACGTACTGTCTTCCAAAGTTGAAGTCACGAGAACGGTTATGAAAGCGAAGCCTAAAGCTGTTTCCAAAACCACATCGTCGGTACCGGCAAAAAGTGCAAAAGAGGCGAACAATCGCAAAGTTGTTGAACAAAAGAACATAGAATTATCGACTGCTGCAAGCTCAACAGCTGCGACAGCTTCGAGTGCGGCCAAATCGACAGTCAAAGCCAAAACTGTCGAACGGAAAGCTGTCGGTATCCGTGGAAGAACCATAAGTCCCAGCAAAAAGCTACCCCTCAGCCCGGCGAAATCTACGAGAAGTACACCGTCGTCCATTAAATCGGAAAAGGACGCAGTCATTCGTAAAATCAGAGGAGGCACGACCGATTCCTCGGCTGTTTCTACTCCTTCGGGAATTGACTCCGAATCGGCTATTAAAGTTGTCGATAAAAATCTAACTGAGAAATCGGAAGATATGTCGCTCGATTCCATTGAAAGCAAAGTTTTGGCGGATTTGAAAGAAGAACGCGAGGTCGTTGAAGAAATCGAAGCTGTTTTGCAAAAAGCTGAACGAATCGAAGTGGCTAAGAAAGAAGAAAGGTTCGGAGCCGAGGACGAAATACTGGTCGAAACTGTGGATAAGAAGGGCGAAGAAACGGAAGACGATGTTACAGCTGAAATGGATGATGCTCCAAAGAAATTGATTCGGAAAGAAAGCCAAGAGCTCACCGAAGAAGAGGAATATTTGATTGTTGAAAAGGAAGAAATATACACCGAAGATTCCATGCAAAGTGGCGATACCGAACAAAAACATCATCTGGATGAAGTTGAATCCGAAAAAGCTCACATGAAAATAAGTGGCGAAAGCCACACAGCGGGGAAAGAATTGCAACAGCACGAAGAAAAAGAAGCCGCGGAAGAAAAATTGGATGAGGTACCGGAGAAACTCCTTGCGGCAGCCGGTACTCATGAAGAGATACAAAAATCAGAAGACTCACCATTACAACATAAGGAACAGCTCGAAGAAGAAATGAAGCAAATAATTGCTACAGCCACTGAAACGGTTCAAAAGACTGAAGAAAAAGATGATTCTCCTAAAAAAGAAAGCGACGACGCAGCGAAAGAGGCATCTAGTAGTCCTGATAAATTAGATTCTTCGCCTAAACCAGAAGGAGATCAGAAAGACGTTCTCGTTGATAAACTGGTCGAGTCTCAAGAGAGAATTTCCATACTCGAATCTGGAGCAACAACGACTGCGCCTAGTTTACCAGAAGATGAACGCACTCCCTTGGATGAGATAAAAGAAGATATCGACGAGAAGCATGTTTTGGAGGACGTAAAAGAAAAAGAAAAACCAGTTCCTCAGCCAGAAAAAGTTGATCAAGATTTGCCGGTTGCCGCTTCAAAACCCGAAGTGAAAGAATTGGATGTCAAGTCCGCTGTTGCACAAGGCGTTGCCAGAGATTTTGTCAAAACGCCTGATGAAGTTGCCGATTTACCGGTGCACGAGGAAGTAGATCCAAAACTATATTCCTTACAAAATATTGAAAAAGATAAAGAGGCCGATCAATCAGACAAACAGAAAGATGTTCCCATTAGTCCTACCGTAAAAGATCACAAAGAAAAAGGATTTTTCGGTAAAATGGCAGATAAGTTTGAGAAAGGTTTCGATAAATTAACAAAAAAACGACGGGATTCAGAAAAAGATATCGAAGAAAAACCGAGTTCGAAAGCAAGTTCTCCAAAAGATTCTAAGCCCGAAGTTCAACAGGACGTTGCTGACGAAATGCTAATTTTTGAAAAAATGGGATCAGCTGGTATCAGAAAATCATCAGTACATGAAGATATTCAATTGCATACTGACGAAGCTAAGACATCAGCAATCAGTGAAAGTGCCACGTTTATTGATAAAGAAATTCAAAGTGCAAATGTGATTAAACAAAGTGAAGAAAATGTTTACATTCAATCAATTATTGATGACAATAAAGCAGAAGATGAGGACCGTAATGTTATTGAAGGTGTTACTGATGTTGAAAATATTGAAAGTGCCGTAAAAGAGACCGAATCAGAACCAGTAAAGTTTACTATTCCATCTAGCGAGGAGAACGATGATGATGAAGACATTTCTGATGGACCGGTTCGAGATTTTAAAGAAGCTGTTCGGGACGTTGCAGGAGTTCTGGTAGGCACAGCAGGAATTGAAATAGAAATGGAAAAACCAAAAGAAGTCGAAGAAATTGTTAAAACAGTGGCTGAAGTATTGAAAGATGATTTCTTGACAGAAAAAACATTGTATGCAACCGAAGAAGCGCGTAAATCTTCTGTAGATATTGATCTGATTCCTAAAAAAGTAGGCATTACCGAAGAAGTCACTTTACAAGAAGAAATCGAAGTCTCATCTGAAAAAGAATCAGAAAAGATTGTTCCAATTACTTATGAAAAGGCTGAAATGGTACAAGAAGAAATTTGCACCAAAACAATAAAAGGTGAAGATGTTCATTTATCATCACCCGTTAAAGAAGAAGTTTTAGACCGCCAAGATGTCTTAAAAATCTGTGATGACTTGTTACAATATGATATAGTAGATAAACCATGCGTTAAAAGTGAAAGTGACCATAAACTCGATGTTCTAGCTGCAGGTTTAGAAGAGGTTTGCGTGAAACAGGTTGCAAAGCGTGAAGTACGCGATGAAAACGTTGGAGATCAATTGATTGTACAATCTGAAATTAGTATACAGCAAAACCTGTCTCCTAGCAAAGCGGAATTAGTTACGGTTACTCCAGGATCTACGCCAACTTCACCTAAGTTAGCGACAGAGGAGCCCACTGACTTTCCTATTCACAAGGATGATAAAATACCGAAAGAACCAACGATGGATGAAATTGCAAGTGCGATCGATAGTCAAATTGTGGACGTCACAAGTACTGTCATTGATAAAATTTCTTTAGAGAGAGATGAAAAAGTCGTCGAGTCAAAAGTTGAACTACAATCTGTCTCTCTAAAATCCGAGGTTCAATCAGAACTGTTTGAAAGTGTTGATGTACCTACAACGGAAAAATATTTGGACGAAGCTAAAGAAAAAGTAATTAGTGAAACAACCAAAGAACGAGATGAAAAGATATCAGAAACTGTTCAAGAATCTCAAGATAAAACTGTTACACGCATGGTAGTTACCGCTAGTAGCGAAGATGGTGGGCACGAAATAGAAATTTGTGAAAGTGGTACAATTACTTTCACAAAATCTCCAAGTCCAGAAGATTCACTAAAAGAAACACGTGATAGGTCAACGCCAGAAAAAGATTCATTGCGATCGGTATCTAGTACGCCTGAAAGAGACAGTATAGCATCAGAAAAACTCGATACAGAAGGTCAAAAAGTTACATTTGATGATAGTTTGGAAAAATTATCTAAATTGGAGACAGATACGACAGAAAGTGCAGTTTCTATTGATCAAAAAGTTTTGGTTGAAACATCTTCCGTTTCAGCTATTGAAAGCAGTGAGGCAGCTAAAACGCCTGAATCATTGCGCTCTGAAGATGCTTCACCAGCTGAGAGTATGTTTGCAAAATCACCAACTGATAAAATTTCTCCCGCGTATGAGTTTGAAGCTACTACTGATCATTTACATCAAAAATCGATTAAATCCAAATCACCAAGTGAAGAGAGAAATCTCGATCAAAAGAATATAGCATCTGTGGTTCCTGAAACAACGGAAATATCAACAGATAGAAAATCACCGAGTATAGAAAAAGATTCGAGTCGAAAAGAATCACTATCCCAAAAAGTTGATATTTCCATTCAAGAATCGTCTCAATTGATGTCAAATTTGGAAAAAGAATCTACATTGGAAGAAAATTTAACAGGACAAGAAATCCAAAGTCAAGATAAACAGACCGATACAACGTCTAAATCTTCAAGTGCTGAAAGAGAACTAAGCCATAAAGAAGAATCAAAATCTCCAAGTGCCGAGAAAGATGATTTAGACAGGTCTAAGTCACCAAGTGTAGAAAAAGACAAATCAGATCGATCGAAATCTCCAAGCGCAGAGAAAGATGATTTAGACAGGTCTAAGTCGCCAAGTGTAGAAAAAGACAAATCAGATCGATCGAAATCTCCAAGCGCAGAGAAAGATGATTTAGACAGGTCTAAGTCGCCAAGTGTAGAAAAAGACAAATCAGATCGATCGAAATCTCCAAGCGCAGAGAAAGATGATTTAGACAAATCTAAATCACCAAGTGTAGAAAAAGACAAATCAGATCGATCGAAATCTCCGAGCGCAGAGAAAGATAATTTAGACCGATCTAAATCGTCGAGTGAAGAGAAGGAAGGTTTGGACAGGTCTAAATCGCCTAGTGTAGAAAAAGACAAGTTAGATCGATCTAAATCTCCAAGTGTAGAGAAAGATGTTACAGACAGGACTAAATCTCCAAGTGCAGAAAAAGATCACTTGGACAGGTCTAAATCTCCAAGCGTAGAAAAGGACCAATTAGATCGATCAAAATCGCCAAGTGTAGAAAAAGACAAATTGGATCGATCTAAATCTCCAAGTGCAGAAAAAGATGATATAGACAGGTCCAAATCGCCCAGTGTAGATAAAGACAAATCGGATCGATCTAAATCTCCAAGTGCTGAAAAAGAAATTAGTTCAAAGGAAACTTCTCCGCAGGAATTGATTACTGCAGATGATATTGATATTTCATCTGTGACAGAATCGGAAGATAAAAAAGTTGATCGATCAAAATCGCCTGGCATTGAAAAAGAATCTGCTTCAAGAACATCAATTTCTTCAGTTCTTGCAGAATCATCTAACATTGTGGTCAGCAAACATTCTCAATTTCCTCAAACTTCGGATCTTGAAAAGCAATTGGCACATGAAGGATTTGCGGAACAATTTAGTTCTTCTATTGATGAAAAAGGCACAAGTTTGGACAAATCTCGCTCTCCGAGTGCTGAAAAAGAGTCAACACAAAAAGAAACGACACCAGACCCACCTCAGTCAAAATCACCAAGTGCAGAAAAAGAAATAAGTCGGAAAGAGTCTGCTTCAGGAGAAACCATTTTCTTAAAAAATGATAAAGATGGTGGATCTAAGGTCTCATCTCCTGAAAAATCACCATTTACGTCAAAAACCGATAAATCGAAGTCGCCGAGCGTAGAAAGAGAAGTTGATCGGAAGGAACCTTCTCCAGAATCTATGCACACTGGAAAAGAATCATTAACAGAAAAATTAGCTCAAGACGCAATATCGATAGAAGTAAGTTCATTCGATACTTTTACATCGGTTAGTCATGAATCGAGAACTTTAGAAAAAGATACTGGGGTTGCAGAAATTGCACCGACAGAATCTTCACTAGAATCAAATGTTCTGGAAGAGTCTTTGTCTTCTGTAAAAGCAATCAGCTCCGATATTTTTGCACAATCATTTGGTGATAATAGTCAATTAAATGTAGATGACCAAGTCAGTTTCGTCAAAGAGTCCAAAGTTTTAAGGGATGAATTTACTGCTCTGGGAAGTTCACTACTCGGAAAGATCGAGACCGTAATAAAAAAAGAGGAAGTATTAGTTGATAAGGTTGCATCTGATATGATGTCAGGAGGTGAATCATTGATCGACTCATTCTCTTCGAGTTTCAAAGAAGTTATGGACCCAATTACCTCACATATTTCAACGTCCGAGCAAACTATTGCAAAAATAGATAGTAAATCAGAAATACCAGATATTCCAAAAGGTATATCTGACATAGATTCGTTGATAAAAGGTATTGAATCACATGTAACAAGTGCAATCAAAAGTGAAGTGGAATCAGTATCGAATTTTATGAGTGCTAAGTTAGAAGACAGCTCAAACAAACTTTTAGCCACTACATCGGATATTTTAGCCGATACCGAATCACAATTATTAGAAACAATCAAAGCTGTGGAAAAAGAGGAATCCGAAATCATCAAGTTGGAAGAACAATTAATTTCGGAAAAATCCTCATCTAACCAAGAATCAAAGTCACCAAATATAGAAAAAGAAATCAAAGCCCATGAAACGGTGACTGATATATTGCAGGTTGCAAAAGCAGATGAAACAAAGTCGCCAAGTACCGAGAAAGAATCAATTTCGAAAGAAGCATCTACGGAAAAATCGATTGAAAAGGAGTCATCTCCAATAAAATCGGTTTCAAAAGAGGCTACTCCAGAAAAGTCGATCGAAAAAGAAGCATCTCCTGCAAAATCAATTTCAAAAGAGGCTTCACCGGAAAAATCGATTGCGAAAGAGGCTTCTCCTGAAAAAACTTTATCAAAAGACCCTTCGCCCGAAAAATCGATTGAAAAAGAAGCTTCACCAACGAAAACGATTTCAAAAGAGGCTTCTCCAGAAAAATTAATTGAAACGGAAGCTTCATCTGAAAAATCGATTTCTAAAGAGGCTACTCCAGAAAAATCGATTGAAAAGGAGGCATCTCCCACAAAATCGGTTTCAAAAGAGGCTTCGCCAGAAAAATCGATAGAGAAGGAAGCTTCACCCGAGAAATCGATTTCAAAAGAGGCTAC
>CACVKI010145014.1:13692-93717 GCA_902732785.1 Trichogramma evanescens
GCTTCGCCAGAAAAATCGATAGAGAAGGAAGCTTCACCCGAGAAATCGATTTCAAAAGAGGCTACTCCAGAAAAATCGATTGAAAAAGAAGCATCACCTGCAAAATCGATTTCAAAAGAGGCTTCACCCGAAAAATCGATTGATCAAGAAGCATCTCCTGCAAAATCGGTTTCAAAAGAGGCTTCGCCAGAAAAATCGAAAGAGAAGGAAGCTTCACCCGAAAAATCGATTTCAAAAGAGGCTACTCCAGAAAAATCGATTGATAAAGAAGCATCTCCTGCAAAATCGGTTTCAAAAGAGGCATCTCCCACAAAATCGGTTTCCAAAGAAGGTTCTCCAGACAAATTGATCGGTAAAGAAGCGTCACCTGAAAAATCGATCGAAAAAGAGTCCTCTCCCGCTAAATCGATTTCTTCAATTGATGAAAATCTTTTGGTCTCTGTAGCACAGAGTGAAGATAAATTGGATCGATCGAAGTCCCCAAGTGTGGAAAAAGAATCGAGTCAACAAGAAGGTACATCATCGAAATCTAAATCACCAAGTATAGAACGTGAAGTTTCATTCGACAAAAGAACATCTTCGATTAGTATGGTGTCTCAGGTAACAGAAATTGCGAATTTCCAAACGCAAGAGAAATCAAAATCACCTAGTGTCGAAAAAGAAATAACGAAAACTGAGTCATCTTTACTGACTAGCATCCAACACGAGCACGACGATGCATCAAAATCGAAATCTCCGAGTCCACAAAAAGAATTAAGTACCAAAGAATCATCTCCTGCTAAATCAGATACATCTGATGTTGACCGATCGAAATCTCCGAGCGTCGAAAAAGATTTCACGAAACATTCCGAAAAAGAGCCATCACCAGCTAAATCCACTTCGTCCGTCATCGATCAAGAACAATCGGTACAAAGTCAACATGAATCGTCACCCGCGAAATCTATCGATGATCGTCAAACTTACGAGCGTAAAGATTCCATATCTGAGGCGGAAAGAGTCAGAAGAGAAAGTCACAGTGAAGATGCACCTGCAAAATCTCTCGATGATAGGCAGGCTCACGAACGTAAACAATCCATTTCTGAAGCACAAAGAGTCAGAAGGGAAAGTCACAGTGAAGATGCGCCTGCAAAATCTCTCGATGATAGACAAGCTCACGAACGTAAACAATCCATATCTGAAGCAGAAAGAGTCAGAAGGGAAAGTCACAGTGAAGATGCACCTGCAAAATCCCTTGATGATAGGCAGGCCCACGAACGTAAAACGTCCAGATCTGAGGCAGAAAGAATGAGAAGAGAGAGTCACAGTGAAGATGCTCCAGCCAAAAATATTGACGATCAGCAGGCCTATGAGCGTAAAGTATCAATTTCTGAAGCGGAAAGAATCAGAAGGGAAAGCCACAGTGAAGATGCTCCAGCCAAAAATATTGACGATCAGCAGGCTTACGAGCGTAAGTTCTCCATTTCTGAAGCCGAAAGTGTCAGAAGGGAAAGTCACAGTGAGGATGCACCTGCAAAAAATTTCGATGATAGACAAGCCTACGAACGTAAAGTATCTATTTCTGAAGCAGAAAGGATGAGGCGAGAGAGTCACAGCGAAGATGCACCTGCAAAAAATTACGAGGATAGACAAGCCTACGAACGTAAATTCTCCATTTCCGAAGCGGAAAGAGTGAGACGAGAAAGTCACAGTGAGGACGCACCGGCAAAAAATCTCGACGACAGACAAGCCTACGAACGCAAAGTATCAATTTCCAGCAGCGTAGAGAGTCAATACGGCGACAGACAAACCGACCGTTCGAGATCCCAGAGTTTATACGAAACCGGTGAGAAATCACCCTTCGTTCTATCTCGAACGGCCAGCTCGATCGAGGAGAGACACGCCGATGAGTTTTGCGCTGTGGGATACTCCTTCGATGAGAGCCAGAAAGAAAGCGACGAAAACGAGGAGATCATAGCCAATTACATCTTCGACGAGTATATATCGAAAAACAAAAAGATCAGTCTGAAGGAACTGGAGGAGCTCGCCCGGGCTCAGTCGATTCCGCGCCAGTACATCATACTGATCATCGAGAACGTGATAACGCGCCGTAAACTGTCGCGTCAGTCGATCCTGGCCGACGACTTTCCGTCGAGTCAGGGAGCTCAGCTTCCTCCCCTGGCCGACATCTGGTTCGATTCGAGCGACAATCATCATCATCAGCAGCAGGAGTCGAGTCGAAAGGTGTCCTCGTCGGCTACCGACAAGGAGCTCAAGGCTTTCATCGAGTCCGAGACGCTGGGCTCGAGCATGGGCTCGAGTCCCGAGCCGGATCAGTACAAATTCTCGAGCTCCGATCGTCCGGAGCCGCACATCGACGAGGAGATCATCATATCCGAGGAGAAACGCACGGACGTGGAGTCGCTGATCTTCGAGGAGTACATCAGACACAGCCAGAAATTGACGGATCTGATCTTGGAGGAGATCGTTCGTAGGACATCGGTACCCAGATACATAATTCTCGAGATAATCGAGGAGATCGTCGTCAAGAAGAGTCTCAACAGAGAAGCTATAGCCGACAGTAAAATCTTCCAGGACGTCGACGACGACGACAACTCGCAACAGCAGCAGCAACAAGCCAAACAGCAGAAATCGGGCCAGTCGTCGCCGGACTTGCTTGAGGAGCAGTACGAGGACAGCGTCGACAAGAGCATCCCCTACACGGATTACGAGAGTCCCTTCCACAAGGCCTTCGTCGGCGGCATGACGGAGATACGCACGACGCACATAACCACGACCCTGTCGGGTGGAAAGTCGACGACGCCACCGGAGTCGGACGAAAAGAGCAGCGGCAGCATCACTGGGGCAAGAAGAAAATCCTCCGCAATTTCGGAAAAATTACTGGCTGATGTTAGCGAAGAAGCGACCTCTCAACAACAACAACAACAACAAATTGGCTCGACCTTCGGCGCTACCAGTCTCGAGGACATCACGATCGTGACCACGACCACTGTAAAGACCATCATAAGCGAGAGCACGGCTCAACCGATAACAGCCTCATCATCGGGTGGTGGTGGTGCCGATCAGCAGCTGATCTCTCTGGAGAGTCATTCGACTGCGGCTGGTGTTCCGAGCTCCTCGTTCACCAGCAGCAGCAGTACCTTCTGCCAGGAGACTCGAACCATCCTGGAATCCGTGATGGATCACGGCCTCGCGGAGCAGCCGCTGATACGCGACCTGATCAACGACGACAAGAGCACCTACTCGGGCAAGTCGTCGCCCGACGTCTCCCTGCCCAAGGACATAGTCTACGGCAGCGGCGGTGGCTCCACCGGCAAGTCCACCCCCGACATCACCATGTCGCCCCTGATTCAGGCGCACTTCTCGGGCCGATCGACGCCCGCCTCCGCCAGCACCACCGGCGACAAACAACAGCACCCCCTGTCGAGAACGGCCACCCCCGAGGGTTTCCGCAGCGGCGAGGTGATCAGGACCATCGTGACGACGACTCGCACCATGAGCGACGACGGCGACATCATCACCACGACGCAGGAGGTGACCGAGGCCACCAACGAGCGCGGCGAGACCGTCGTAATAGCCCAGAAGACCGACGTCAAGGTCGACGAGAGAGCCGGATCGGCTGCCGGTGGTGGACCCGTGGCCGAGATCAAATCCCTCGAGTCGTCTCAGCACGCCAGGACGCTGAGCGAGGGCTCGGATCTGTTCGAGAGAGAGGCTGGCGGTGCACTGCCACCGGTGAGCCCGAGAAGCGACCTGAGCACGGCTGGCAATAGCCGAGCCGTGACCCACGTGTGGGGCAGCAGCGAGGAGAGACACACCTTCTCCGACGACGATCCAACGGGCAGTCCGATGTTCTCGTCGTCGCCTCTTCGCACCACCACTACCGTCACCGCCGCTAGCGGTGACTCGGGACTCAATAAGCAGCTGGACGATTTCACGACTTCCGGCCTGATGAGCAGCAGCTTCTACGGCGAGCTGCCCGACGAGATCGCCACTGCCGTTTCCACGGAATTCATGGTGGAGAAGGAGCCCGTGACGATGAGCGGCAGCTCCAGCTCCAAGAGATACATCGACGAGGCGGATCTCGACTTCGAAAAGGCCTTGAGCAGCGTCTCGACGAAGGACGAAGCTGCAGCGGCTCAGAGCAGCAGCAAAGACGACGAGAGCAAGGACAAAAAGAGAGATCCACTGGCCGACTGGGGCAGTCCCTTGGGTCTGCCGTCGCCTCGGCCGCCGCGCAAATTCAATCTCAAGTCGAGCCCGGTGCAGCCGTGCAGCTCGGCCGATCTCAGCCCGGACAGTCTGAATTTCGACGTGATCAACGACTGGGGCGAGCCCATGCGACTGCCCCCGACCCCGGCACCATCAGCTCAGGCCACGGGTGGTAGCGAGGCGTCGTCCAACAAACCATCGCCCGCGACCCCAAAAAAGGAGCCACCGCGACAGCCTAAACGAGTGCTGGCGGAGAACATAAAGAACAAGAGGTCCGAGAGCCCGGGCAAGTACGACAAGCGCAGCAAGGACTCGCGCAACAAGATACAGCCGGTCTACGTGGATCTGACCTACGTGTCGCATCACGGCAACTCGTTCTACACGGCGCTCGACTTTTTCAAGAAGGTGCGCGCCAGGTACTACGTGTTCAGCGGGACCGAGCCGAGTCGCGAGGTCTACGACGCCCTGCTCGAGGCCAAGAAGACCTGGGAGGACAAGGATTTGGGTAAGATTTTCATGCTTTAACTTCGACAATTTTTTGTTTTCTGGTTATTTTGCTTCCAAAAAATTTAAATCAGTTTTCAGTCACTTGCGATACATAATAATACTTTAAGCTGCCACCGCTAGATGGCGAGTACCTTTATATCCTGCAAGTGTTAAAGTCAAAATTATTATATAAGTAGAGCACTTTCAATACAATCAATATCGTGATGGAAAATTTTTTTACACACTAAAGTATATAAGCATATTTGGAAACTCACATTGTGAAAAAATAATTTGAACAAAAATATGCTCTCCTCGCGTGGTAAAGGATTTTTTTATAAAGAAGATCAAGATTCGTCAAGAATTGTGCTCGAAATCATATGAGACATTTCTAGTGTTAAAAGTATTAGAATAACATCATTTAATATTAAATATTCAAAATTCATAAAAGATAATTAATTTGCAGTGTTTCAATCCCGTTACAGTCCCCTCCACGATATTCACTCTTGTCGTACGCTAACGAAACTCAATTTGTTATTTCTTCTTCTATTTACACCACAGAGGTAACGATGATCCCGACCTACGACACGGACACGCTCGGCTACTGGGTGGCCGACAACGAGGAGGCCCTCGCGGCCCACCACATCGACCTGTCGCCCTCCGCCTCCAGATGCACCATCAATCTGCAGGATCACGAGACGAGCTGCAGCGCCTACCGTCTGGAGTTCTAGGCGGCACAGCAGTGCGGCGTCGGCGCCGGCGGCTACGCGGCTACCATGATACAGTTCCGAAGTTAGAAAATTGAGGCAGCTGCAGCAGCAACAAAGAGAGAGAGAGAGAGAAAAAAAACCCGCGGCGCTAACACGTATACATAATTATCATTACGATTATATTATATTATATGACTCTATGTACCAAGGCCTAAAGCTATGCATGATATGTATGCGAGCGTGAAAAATTTTTTCAAGTTAAATACACAGGCTTTCGAAAATTAATCGTCGCACACGATCCACATGCGAACAGGAAATATCGCATAATTATATTTATAACAAAGCTCTCAAGCACTTTCCAAAATTCCCGTCCTTGATAAGAGAACAAACAAACAAAACAGAAACAAGAATTTTTCGCTCGAAGTGTTACGCACTTCGCAGTGCACGTATTATAATACACAAGCATTACACACATACTCTCTTAAATGAACCACTGACGAACTGATTTAGAGAACCGTCTGCGTGCGCGATATATATATACATACGCGTACGTTTAAATTCACGATGAGTCGATAATCAAGCCGCCCTTGAACTTTTTATTTGCGTCTATTTGTAGCACTCGGAACGGCGAATGTTTGAGTCCTCTTTTTTGGAGCTTTTATATATATACACAGACATTAAGTAAACGTATATTCCGTAAGCGACTGAAAAATTAATCCAAAGCATGGAGAGGGAGAGGAAGAATGGGCGAGGATGAATCCAAGATACATTCACAAACACGATTATAGCCGAGAGACAATGATTATAGTTAATGTAGGACAAAGAGTCGATTTGAGTTCGCGGATACGTGTCGCAATGTGTAATAACATCAATCTGCGCGACTAATTAGCACAAAGTATAGTAGAGGCAGAAAATAAAAAAAAAACAATTTAAATAATTAAAAATGCGTCTTCCTTCGAGACGACGAGACGGGGGAGTAATATCATCTTGTCAGTAACTTATATATTAATAATAATGATACGCAATAACGTGTGTACGAATCTTCGAAACGAGTCCTCGATATATCCCTCGGGAATCATACATGCCACGAAAGAACAAGCCGAAGCATATGAGAAGAGACGAAGAATCCGAAATTGTGTATTATGCTTCGACTTGGACTGTAACTGAACTTAAATAATATAAAATATCGTCCGAAATTCGATTACAGATTTTTGCCGCTTTCGAGTTGTATTGATTCAATAATTTTCAAACGACAAGTCATCTCAATAGCAATTTCGACGTTTGTAAAAAAAACGAGAAAACTCACAATTGTTGATATAAAATGTAAGCTTTACAAATATATGTGTAATTTTTAAGTCTAAGAAAAGGGACGATTTACCGGGAGCGAATAAATTGTGCATGAATTCGCGCGTGTTACTTTGAGAGCGAGAAAAAAAATTTTCAATAAAGTATTTACAGCATTATTATTATATTCCACTTCACGATTAACGAGCATTTGCGAAAGTCCTTTAAACTGAAACGAAAAATGAAAATATTATATATAATAATATAGCTTTTTGAACAACCTTTTTAAATTGCTTCGATACTGTAGCTGAGTATGTAAAGAGACTTTGAACATCTCCGAATAATACAAAAAAAAATAAACCAAACACACATACGTAAGGATAAAAAAATTACGATTCTAATAATTGTACTCAAGAGTTTTGCGAGTCTCTTTAAAATGACAAAAAAAAATGATAAAAAAAATATACGTAGATGGCAGTGCGTTTCAAAGTATAAACATTATTTATAACGTGTAGTATCCATCCAAAAGATCCGTTTGAACAAGCAATTACTTTTGTACTGCAAAACGAAAAATCCGTAAAAAGTCGTTGTTCATTGTAGCGAGGAATGCGCGGCGCTGACGCGGCAAAAGAAGGGCGATACAAATATCGATGAAATAATAATGATGATAGTATGCGAGTGCCCTATGATATCCAAAAGAAAAAAAAACGATCATCCAAGTTTTTGTCAAAAGAAGAAAGAGTTAAAAAAAAATAATCTACAAGATCATTTACATTATTGTAAAACAAAGTTTTTACCTCGTTGAATCGTAGATACTTATTCACGTATTAATCCTCTGATTGTATTTGGGAAAAAATTAATTGATGAGTCTCGAAAAAATAATGAGCTGATTATCGTTGAACGACTTGTTTTGAAATGGACAGAAATTTAAAATTTAGTGCTTCGCTGTAGAATGCGACGCGCGAGAACGAGAGAGTGATTAATAAAAATTTAATCGAAAATGAAAAAAAAAACTTTAAAAATTGTGCGGCAAGGAGAAGGAGAATAAAGCCTGATCGACGAAGATTAACGAAGCAGTGGAGTGAGTGGCGGATTGTGACGACTATGTGCGCTGGACGCGCGCCTCCTTAAATAGTCTAACGTAAATAAAATAAAAAAAGTGCGATTTTTACAAGTAGAATCGAGGTAAAGAGACAGACGAACGAAAAAAAAGTAGCAGAAACAAAAAGTGAAGGAAATTGAACGAACGAGGATGAAAGAGAGAGAGAGAGAGAGAGAGAGAGACAAAGAGAGAAATAAAAGTGACAAAAATAAAAGGCGAAGTATTGTGATCAAACGATGTCAGGCTCAAGTGGAGTTTGATCTCGTTCAAGTTATTATAATAGGATTATATAATCAAAGCCTGACAGTTATTGCCTGCCTCGAAAATTAATAATCGCAGCGTAGCTATATATACATAAAAAAAAGAGTGTCGCGTCAAGAGTGTATTCGTTTTCTTCTTTTTTACATACAGTAGTACTTAATAATAACAATAATTAATAAATATACAACAAAACGATTAAAGATAACGAGAAAATTTTTACTAGAATATCGCGCATGATTTTTTTATACTAAAAAAACCAACCACCACCTAAAAGAAAAATACTACCCCTTGTCTTCGGTCGTGTTTATCGTAACATTTAGAAGTACTAAGTAATAAGTGTGTTACCTTTGATTTTTGGTGTCAGTCGTACGTGGAGATGGGGAAGGGGGTTGATCAATAACTGCCAGGCTTGACTTAAAAAATGAAAACTTTAGCTATTAGGTAAGTTTTTTACCGCCTATTTTTCAGCTGGCCTTAGAAAAAAATACCTTTACATAAGTATAATATATTGTAAACGCTGTACCACAATTGATTTCGTCGGTGGAACTCATAATACCATATGTATTTATAATTTTTCATAATAATAATAATAATAACGACACGACGAAATAATTATATTTATATCATTGATTGAGTATTAACACAGGGATATAATATTTATAAATATACGCGTAGTTAGCTTTGATGCGAGGTAACGAAGGAAAAGAAAAAAAAATATTATTGATTGTATTGTTTGTTGAGCAAGCTTCTTTGATTAAATGTGCTGTTGCATATGTTAAGATTACATAATTTATTGATTTTTGATGATTGACAAAAAATAAAAACATTCAGTAGGCGAATAAAACTCATATTAATACGCATTTAGTGGATAAATCTCTAACGAATATATATTCATGTTGCATTGGTGATTGTCATCGTCGTTGTTTTTCTTTCTGTAGAATTTCGCGTGAAAAAAAATCATGAGCTTTTTATATGAAATAATAATAAAAAAAATGATGAAACGAAAGCGAGGAGAAGAAAATAGGGAGCGGACAAGAGTGAGAATGGTTAATAAGGATGAGAGTGACGACGAGACATTGATGTCCTTGTACACTTATGTCTTTCTTTGATTGAATATTGTTGATTTGTTTTGTTTATGTTCATTTTATTGTAATCGACCAGCTATTTAGGTAGGAATTATCAATATAAATGAAGTATAAATAAAAATATATTATATATATTATACGAAGTAAAAGTTGCGAATTGTCTCACAACCAAAACACACACACACGCATTAAAAACGAAATAAAATATTTAAAAATAGATAAAACTTACAATTATTGCGAGAAAGAAAAAGTAACAAACGTGTGCTCATTCAAATTTTTTTTGTTCGCTTCTTCATAAAACGACTTAAAAAAAAAACAATTGACCTCAACAATTGCATTGTTGACGTGTACCATAATGATATTATTAATATTATACAATTAACTAATTATACTCAGGACATCACAAAAAAAACGACGACAAATGCGTACCTACGAATTACAATTAATTATATATTATTATTATTATAACAATTAATTGCCATTGGTGTGGAGATTTAAATAAAAACGAGCTTGAAATCATTGAAGATTTGTATAAGTAATTGTCAAAAAAAAACTACAGGAGCGTTGTGATAATAATAGAGGAAAGGTAAATATGAACACCCCAAAATTGAGAAATAAAATTAAATATTATGCGCGCGATGCACAACCAACACACATCTCCATCACATATACACGATCTATACTAGCTCTTCGTTGGATAAAATATAGCAGAAATTAAATTTTACGACTACAACAAAAACACATTATTGTAAATGCGAATAATAATATTTTCGTAATTATAAACGTAAAATCGTTGCATCCAAATTCTCGTCACACATTCACATTCGCACGCATCCCCCGACGCCGCAATATATAATGCAATAGTTTTTTTTTTCCAAAAATACTCTCGTATTTACAGTTAAATAGCTAAAATCGGGGACGATCGAAACGAGAATCGGAAGAAAGAAAATAAAAAATTGTTGCGAGCGCATCGCGTTCTTATTCCACACACACACACACACACACACACACACACACACACACACACGAACGAGCGAACAGACACACAGCAAAATGGGCTAAATTTCACGGATGGAGTGTTCATGGTGCTAACGACGATTAATTATTATTATTACCGATTATAATCCATTATTAAAAATTATGATTAATTATTAAATTATTCTATAGACGAACAAGAAAAAAAAATACTGATGTTATAATATACAATTAAAAGGATGAAAAATAAAAGTAAAACGTAATAAAAAAAAAAACAATCATGAAGCCTCGTGATTATTATCATTATCATTATATCCCCTTAGAAGCGCATGTCGTCGGGCATCTTGACGAAGTAGGCGACCTTGTCCTCGGCCACGCGATAATTGTGTATCCAGCGGGATCCCTTGCGCAGGCTCTTGTCGATGCCGTCCTTCCAGACGCCGGCGGGCAGATAGACCTCGCGCTGTCTGCTGCCCGAGTGTAAGATCGGCGCCACTATGAGCTCTTCGCCGACCGAGAACTCGTCGAGCACCAGGTGACAGGCCGGATCTGCGGGGTCGAGCATCCACAGGGGTCGTATTATGGGCAGACCCGTGTCCAGGGTGACGTTGGCGTACTTCTTGAGCAGCGGCGTGACGGTCTTCTGTCGCAGACTCGTGAGATTCTTGGCGATCTCGAGTACGCTCTCGTCGGCGTACTTGCTCGGCAGATGGCTGAATCTGATCACCGGCAGGAATGTGGCGAGCTGAAGCCATCTCACGTACAGCTCCTTGTCGGGCAGCTGCAGCTCCACCTCGTCGTCGTCGTCGTCGTCGTCGTCGTCGTCGTCGCCCCCGACCGAATTATTATTATTGTTGTCCGAGGAGGTGGGCAGCGCCACGTCTCCACCCACGGCTCCGGGCATCACGAACGGAAATCCGATAATGCCGTAGCTCAGCACCGTGGGTATGACCGTCTTGATGGCCTTCCAGCTCGAGGCGAACGGAGGCAGCGAGACGAAGACGGGACCACGTGGTCGCTGGACGGCACTCGACACGCCGATCACGGGCAGGGGCGAGCCCAGCAGTGCGTCGACGAAGAGACTCTTGTAGTGATCGGGGCTGGCGAGGGGCCGCGAGCACTGGAAGTAGTGCGGCATGTCGTGGGCCGTGCCGAGGTCCAGATAGAACGCGTCGACCTCGTACTTCTTGACGAGTGCCTCGAGCTTGGCCTGGAGCCAGGGCAGCGTGCGATTGTTGGTGATGTCGAGCACGCCGGCACTGGAGACGTCGTGGTAGCGAGTCAGGGCGGGTATGCGGGGATCGCTGCCGCGCTCGCCGACCAGCAGACCCTCGGCGACGGCCTCGCGAAACGAGCTCGACTCCGTGCTGACGAACGGCTGCAGGGTGAAGACGATGCGGAAGCCTCGGCGATGCATCACGTCGATGGTGTGGCGCATCGAGTGGAAGCGGGCCTCGTCGAGGGCCAGGTCGCCGCTGCTCGGCTGCCACTGTTCCGAGAGCAGCACGTGACCCTGGCGCAGAAAGCCCAGCGCTATGACGTCCTCGGTGTAGTTGGCCACGTCGGCCTCGGCCGCGCCCGGGGCTATCTGCCAGACGGGCTCGCTCAGCAGAGCTTGCACGGCTTGTAGCTCCTCGGGTCTGAGTCCGTCCCAGAGGTATTTTTCGGCCAGGGTGGCGTGAAGCTTCTTGGCGCTGTCGTTGCTCGCGCACACGCTGTAATTCAGTCGGGCGAGCTCGCCCGGCTGCGCGACGAAGGCGAAGCCGTCGTGTCTGGCCTCGAGGCAGAGCTCCTTGTTGCTGTTGCTGCTGCCGATACTACCGCTACCTGGGACGATCTGAGGATCGACCGCCGGCAGAATCGACACGTAGAGCGGCGTGTCCGGGTCGACGGTGATGGTGGCGCCGCGCGAGCTCAGAAAGTAGCGGCGCAGCACGTTGCCGAACGGCTGGCCCTTGCGCACGTCGCCCGTGATGAAGGCCGCCGACTCGAGGCGCGACTGCTGCTCCAGCGGATAGGCCATGTCTCGAAGCTGGCCCGCGCCGTACCAGTGTCCGCCTCGTTTGGCCGACCAGTCGAAGCAGTCCCGTGGCCAGACCCCCGGCTGCAGCGCCTGC
This sequence comes from Trichogramma evanescens, assembly GCA_902732785.1. Lineage (NCBI taxonomy): Eukaryota > Metazoa > Arthropoda > Insecta > Hymenoptera > Trichogrammatidae > Trichogramma > Trichogramma evanescens. Next base: position 25,919 of record CACVKI010145014.1, read on the forward strand.
CAGGTGACCTCGTAGCAGTCCGTGGCGGGATCGCGACGACGATGGCTCAGATAGAGGCGCGAGTGACCGCGCCACTCGAGGCAGACCTTGTCGGCGAGCTCGTGCTCGGGCAGACACGGGAAGACACCGACGTCGCCGGGTATGCCGACGCCCAGGCGCGCCGAGACGATCTCGCCGCCCGCCGAGTTGTACACGTGCATCTGGCGCTCGTTCTTGTTGAATCTGTGGACAGGAGGAGGGTGAGAGGTGGCGATTAATTTTGTTTTTGTTTCTGGGGGAATTTCGAAGGGTTGAGGGCTTCCATTGAAATCGTCGATAAAATACCCTCTGTAGCAACCCCTGCTCTGACTTATATAAATTTATTTTTACGTTGACACTTGCAGATTTAGTGATATAAAGGTACTCGCCATCTAGTGATGGGAGGTTTGAAGTAACATTATTGTATACAGAGTAGTTTTCAAACGATTAAATTTTTATTTTCACGTTATTCACAATGACTACGATTATTATAATATAATTGTCTAATAATAATCGCCAAAAACAAACCAATCAGTAATAACGTTAGCATATTTTGAAACATCTAAAAATTTACCAAAAATGGCCATTTTTTGATAATTTTTTGAACTTATTAACACGATGATTTATTTTATTTTTTTGGAATTATAGGTAAAATGATATTAATATTCGATTGATTTATAAAAATCAATAAAATAATTTATTATGTTTTAAATTCAAAAAGAGTTGATGGATAAAACTTTAATCGTCAAAAAAGCTAGTGAAAAGTGCAGTTTGAGTTTCAGCGCGAGTTGACCGATTATATTCGAAAAAGATTTATTTCAATAATATTTATTACATTAACATTTTTGTCGTAAAAGTACAATAATTCGATGGCAAATACCACAAATTCGCTGTTTCAATATAATTAATTTAATGGTAAATCTTGCCTTCTGATACTGGTCGAAAAACTCAACATTTCATGGCCAGTCTGTGGCCAACGAAAAATTTTCTTGATCATACAAGGCCATTAGAACTGAATGTATACTAATCAAAAAAAAAATTTTTTTTTTACTTTATAATTATTTTTCGACTGTATAAAATTCAAGAAAACTACTTTTAAAACACTTCTTTATTAGTTTATTTTTAATTTTATTCTTTTCATACGAAAGTCGTTCATATTATTAATGACACGCTGTCAATAACTGAAAGGAGCCCCTTCGATTTATACAATTACTTTGACTTTTCTACTTGCAGATTTACTGATATGAAGTTACTCGCCATCTAGTGGTGAGAGCTTGAAGTAGTAGTATAGTATTTTAAGAGTGGTTGAAAACTGGTCTACATTTTTTCAAACAATTAAATTGACATTTTCAGGTCATTCAAAATGTCCTCGATAGTTGTAACATAATTGTCTAAGAACAATCATCGGAAACAAATCAATCAGTAGTTATTTACCAAATGGTCATTCTTTTTGATCATCGCACGACTCGAACAAAAGTTAATTCAGATTTCGACACACGCTCACCTGAATTTATCGAAGTAGGCCCGCTGCAGCACATGCTGAGTGTAGTAGATGTGCGCGAAACCCACGAGAAACACGATGCAGAGAAAGAGAAAGCCCACGAAGGTCTTGAGCCGATAATCGGCGTTCTGACGCTTGGCGCTGTTCCTCAACGCCTGGGGTATCGTCCACTGGAGCTTCTCTTTGAGCAGACTGCTGATGCTGTTCACGCTGGTGATGGTCGAGTTGGCGCTCGGATGAGTCTGCGAGTAGTCGCCGCTGCCTCCCAGCTGATCACCTCCGCCGCTGCTGTTGTTGTTGCCGTTGCTGTGATTGTTGTTGTTGTTGTTATTGTTATTGTTGGCGCTATTGTTGTTGTTGCTATTGATGAGTTTTTTACTGCGCGAAGATTGATGATTATGATGATTTTGGGGCACGATGACCCCGATCGGTTGACGCTGACTCTGCAGCGGTATCCTGTATCGAATTCACAATATTATCCACCCAGACGAGATCGAGATATACATCGCTTAATTACTATTTTATTTCTTGCACGAACCACCCGACAATATTAAATACAAAAAAAAATTGACGATGAGTGTACCTGTGTAGCGACATCGCACGGCTGACATCGTATCTCGGTATCATTTTGTCAACGGCCACTGGCTAGGACGATCAGTACAACGATATTTAAAACGTGCTCGGCGGCAGAATCGTAATAAACGTTTAGTAAACGACGGAGCTCTACTACTGGCTGTCCGCGTGTTCAAGCGTTGCATGCAGATATAGAAAAAGAGACAGAGTAGAGGAGAGTCTGTTGCTGCGCGATAACGACAACTGATGTTATTTTGCGAAGACGAAGACGATGACTGCGACGATGATCTCGTATGTGTGTGTGTGTGTGTTTATGCAATTCTGGGGGATTATTATTTAGCTTTGGGAGACGATAAGAGTATGGACAAAAAAATCTTTCCCTCGACAACAACAGCTTTAACGGCAGCAAAAACAAAAACAAAACAAAAAAAAAGACAGCAGAAGAAGAAGAAGAAGAAGAAGCAAAGACTCACTTGGCCGCGTCGTGCTCGTTGAGATCGTCATCCGTGTCGGAGCCCAGCGTGCTGCCGTTGAAGGTCGAGCCGCTGTTGCTGAACGTCACGCTGCTGTCGCTCTCCTGCCTCGCGAACTTGGACGAGACGCCCTTTGCAATAATAATAATCATCAAAATTAATAATAACAAATATATAATATTTTACTAGCTACTATAAAATGTCATTGAACTACTTTGATATATTTTTATATGCTTATATCCGAGAGCAGCAGCGGCAAACCGAATAGTACAGTATTATAACGATAACAAAACGAGAGAGATGCGCGCGGCGCTTATCTCTAATCATTGCCAATTGAGGCATGAGACAGCAGCAGCTGATCGTTTCAGAGAGCTAAAAAAAAAAGATACGAGTATACCTCGACAATGGCCTGCATCGGGTGATTATGCGACCAGAGTAAATAATGCTGCTCGGCGGGCGTGAGAGCGCCCGGATTTTTGTAATAAGCTCGCGTAGTAGCGCGACCGTACATGACGACGATCGGTTTGTTGACTAAATCCGTGTTTATATTAATTACAACGTTTCGATGTTTACCTTATCATTACCGATCCGCAGATCGTCCATGTCGTCGAGCTTGCCGGGCATCGACGAGCTGAGCTTGCGGCCGCCTCTGCGCTGCTGCTGCTGCTTCACAGCCGCGTCCACGTCGACGATGGTAGCAGCCATGGTCGTCGTCGTCGTCGTTTCGGTACCGGCCCTGACTGCGGTATCTATTATTCCGTCGTCATTTTTGTCCTCGACCTCGACCTCGACTCCGTCACCTGCGAAATCATGCCGCGTAATCGGACGAATGACAAATTACTCGTTGTTTTATTTTATTTCGTATTTAATGTAGCGTGTGAGAGATTGTGCGTGCGTGTGATCGGTAGCCGTTGGTGTGTATAATCCGAAGGCAAACCTCGCAGTGCTCAAATACGCCGAGCACATATTTATTCAGCGCCGATTTTTTACGTCTCTTCTTCGTTCGCAAGTCGCTATCTATACACATATACATACAATGCGCGATATCGATACGCGCGTGTTTGTATCCGATTCTTAACCTAGAACCCGAAATTCAGGCTAAAAATTCGACATGAGCTGCTCCGAGCCACAGTCCACCACCACCACCTGCACCGACAGCGAGTCGCAACAAGAGCCCGCGAACCTCGTCACGTACATCGAGCTGCCGGCCTCCTCCTCAGCCTCCGCCTCCGATGAGCAATCCTCGATCGTCCCAGCGGACGAGCCGCCGGAAGATTTGCCCTTCACCGTCGGCGCCAACATCGGCGTCACCAAGACCAAGTTCACCCTCACGCAGGACTCGCCGCGTCAACGGGGGAACGAGCCCAGCCCCCGACAGCACCATCAGCAGCTGGAACTTCTGGCCTTCGATCTCGGCGTCGACTCGACGACCTCCGCATCGAGCAGCAGCGGCAGTATAACCACCGGCAAGAATGTCGATCCCGCCTCGGAAACATCTTCGTGCGATTGCAGCTGTCCCCCCGACCGTGCGGACGACATCGGCGACGCCGAGATCGAGTACACCCTCTGCATCATCAAACCCGAGGCGATGAAGCATCGCGCGGCGATCGAGGCGCGCATCGAGGCCGGGGGCTTTCGCGTCTGCGGCCAACGCCTGGTCCACCTGACCCAGGACGAGGCGACGGACTTCTATCTGGACCAGGAGCCGGCGCGCGACCAAGAGACCCAGTGCCTGATCCAGCATCTGGCCAGTGGGCCCGTGCTGGCCATGATACTGACGCGGGTCGGCGCCATCGATGCCTGGAAGAGGCTGGCGGGACCGAGGGGCAGCTGGCAGCAGGCCAGATCGCTCTGGCTCGACAGTCTCAGGGGCACATTCGGCTCGTCCGAGAAGTCGAGCGAGGAGCCCGTGGTGCACGCGAGCAAGGACAAGAGATCGGCCAGGCGCGAGATACACTTCTTCTTTCCCGATCGTGAGTGTATACCATCGCGAATGCGCGAGTATAAAAAAATAATGTAAATGAATCTTTATCACAGACGAACTCGACGACGTGAGTGTGGAGGCGAGACTCAACTTTTACAAGCGCGAGATCAAGGACACGCTGCTTCAAGGATTGGTCAAAGTGCGATCTCAATTTTTTTTCATCTTTTCACTATAACTTCTCTATATATCATACACGCTTTATTACGTAGTGCTTCCACAGAGAACCGAAGCCGAAGAACCCGGTCAAGTGGCTCGGCTACTGGCTACTGGACAACGATCCCAAGGCGCCGAGATTCCACTGCTACTTCAATCCGCCGTCGGGCGAGGAGGACGATAGCGAAATGGCCCAGTCGCAATGTTAACGAATATAATAAAGAGAAAGAAAGAACGAACCTGAGATACTGCGATGCTGCTGCTGCCGCTGCTGCCTCGTAGTCCGCACGATCGGGCGTTGAAATTTCCTCTGTATCACTGGCGGCCTATTATACCTGCATATATACGTAGTGGAAGAAATAATATCACGCATTAAAATCATACATGCGGATCGTTGGCGCAATTTAAGCTCGTTTCGCGCACTGTGCAGCGTATATATAGATACATTTCGACGCGTATTATAATACGAAGCGAGAGCGAAGCTGAAATATTATTATATTTGTTGTCTTCTTCCGTCTCTCTCTCTCTCTCTCTCTCTCTCACCTGGCGTTAACCAATCGCTCGACGATCTCCTTGGGATCTTCGACTTTTGCTTCGTCGTCGTTATCGCCCGCCTTGGGAAATACGTAGGTCTGCTCGACGAGCCGTTGATGACGATCGTCGTCGCTGCGCCTCTGCTTCTGTTTCTCCTGCCGCTGCTTCTGCTGCTCGTCGTCGTCGTCGTCGAGCTTAATTGAAACATCCGCAGTCGGAGTCGTAGTGGTAGTAGTAGGTGCAGTCTGCAGCTCGCTACATGTAATTCACACACATGTATACACACGCACACACTTTTATTCGCGCGTTAAAAAGCTCGAGAGGCGCAAAGACAAGATTGGCAATAATTCGATGCCTTTTTTTTCTTTCTCACTACTACTACTACTACTTACTTATTTAATCTTTGCGCGCGATTCGATCGAGAAGTCTATCGTAAAGAGAAAAAAATAAAAGAAGAAAATAATCTTCACCGAGAGGAGTAGTAGTAGCGAGCTCAAAAAAAATGTATTATACGAGAACGAGTATGTATAGAAGCGGTATAATTTGAAAGACACACAGCGCAGACGGTGCGCGCGATCACGCGCCTGCCTTGCAAGTGTTCGTATTCAACGAGAGGCGTCGAAAGGCTAATAATACATACATACATCGGTGATAAGCCGAGAAAGAGTAAACGCGTATCGATCGACCGACGAAGTTAAAAAAGTAATAAAAAATGTGTACGACAAGTCACACCTGTATCGGGGCTTGTACCAGGGCCAGGGTGTCCTGATGCGTCTCTGCTGCTGGTCCGGCGTCGTCGTCCTCGTCCTCGGAGGTGTATCTCTACAGGCTCGATTAGACGATGACGATGACGATGCTGCCGCCACCTCCGCCGTGGCAGTAGCGTCCACTACTACCGCTGCTGCTGCTGCTGCTGCTCCTTCTTCTCGACGCGCGGCGAGATCGAGCGGATCGACGCTGGCTATGCGATCGTCCCACGGGTCCACTATGGAGAGCAGCACCTTCTGCGCGTGCGATAATGCAACTATATATAATATAACTATAATACGACTTTGCGATGTGCGCGAATGTATTTCATGCGTGCGTGACAATGTCGGTGTGCAACGCCAGCAGTAACAACGCCACACACGCTACACACATATTTGTATATGCATTCGCGACGGTAATATCGGCTCTCTTTTTTATCCGAGCTCTGCGCTCACGATTCGATATACCGATGAAGCGCGCGCGATACCTTTCGTTATTGTATATAGTGTATCACCGCTTTTGATACTGTGTATAGGCAACCGAGCGCCCAAGTGTGTCGATAATCTTCCGAGTTGAGTGCAGGGGTGCCGTAGAAAATGATGCAGTAGTGGTGAGAGTAAATTTTGAAAACCCTCGATTTATATGATTGCTCGTGCTTTACCACTTGCGGATTCGAAGATAGAGGCGGGTACTCGCCATCTGGTGGCGAATGCTTCGAGTAGCATTGCCGTACACTCGATTGTATTACAACTGTCGTTTTCGGTCAAAACGCGCTCACGTAATCGTTGTGTATAAATTGTTTTCATTTAATCATTTGCGCATTTAAAGATAAAGGTGTTCGAAAACTGATCTTGTCTTTTTGAAACAATTCCATCGTCGTTTTCGGTACAGCCAGAATGTACTTGATATTTTTTACAAAATTGTAAGGGAAAAATTGCCGCAAACGAGCCAATAGTGTTGTAGTTGCTATCGGATCCGGATGGGCGGGGGAAAAAATGCAAAAACATATTTTCGTGGTCCCAAGAAGATAAAGATATATGGTTAATTTTAATTTTGTTAATTTTAATTTTAATTTTGTTCGTTCGACTTATAATTATTTATTTTAACTAAGCCACTTGCACATTTAAAGATAAAGGTTTGATCGCCATCTAGCGGTGGTGGCTTATAATAGTATCATCATATCCAAAGTGGTGGAATAATATTCTAGTTTTTTTTCTAGACGATTAAAAACGTTTGTAAACGTTTTTAAAAAAAACAGGTCTATAGCATTCTAGCCTCCGTGGGATGCATCGGTATCAGGTGAAAAAAAAATACGTTCGTAATTTCTTCGACCTCAGGGAGAAAAAAAAATCGATCGTTTTAAAAAAAAATAGACCCTGCGATTCGACAAGTCGAGTTTTCCTTTGCACGGTGTGAAGTTATATTCAAATATATACGAGGAAAATGTTTCTAAAAAAATTAGCCACACCACGTGCACACATATACACAGACGCGATCATGGTAATCGGATTTTTTTCACTTTCCTCCTTAAAAACAGTCAGCGCGAAATTCGAGCTATATCGCGTGCGCATTGTGACGCACATCGAGGATATAGAAAAAAAAAAAATAAATAATCGCGTATAAAAAATTAGCATCGGCTTCTTTCTTATCCGTGATCTCGAGTGATACTCTTATACCATCGATAAATTTTTCAAGTATTCTTTAAACGAAATACTTTGATCCTCGCAATGAATCGTACTGCACACCAACCAATTGAAGGCGAGCAACGATCCGTACCCAAGTTTACGTATTATTTTTTGTTTTTTCCTCTCCTTTACCTCGGCCTCTCTTATAACAATAATCGTCGCGCGGGTAATTTACTTAACGAGCGCTGCAGTGTCTATACCGACGCGCTATTCATATTTCCGATATTAGTACGAAGTCGTGTCTGTCGCGTGTACACTGCATTATGTAGCGCAGTGATCGCGGTGATTCAAATTTTCGAATCAATCGTTAATTATTGTCGCGCGCAGGCTGTAATTATTGTAAAAAACGTGTCGTGGATTACAGCATCGTCGTGCACAGTGCAGTGTCGAAAAGCAAATCGGCACGACGACGCGTGCAGAAAAAAAAAGTATATCGCGCATTATTGTATATTTGGATGAGTTAGCATCGTGTCGATATATACACATTAATATATCGAGTGTCGGAAATGATATTCATACATAATATTTCCTTCATCTCGAATCTCGATCGCATCGTGCACAACGAGAAACTAATGTTACAGTATAAGTGCACGGAGTTCGCGTGCGCGTGCGATCGTAATGTCGTTACAGATAATGCATCGGTTGGAGTGACGCAATCTGGAATACCTTATAACGAGTATGATGTACCGATTTTCAATCGCGGAAATAGCGATCGTTGGTCGTATAGCCAGACACACATGGCTTGCATTATTTACTGTTTTTCTCGCTCGAAAAGTAGACGCTGAAATAGTTTCGATCGACGACGACGAGCGCGTCACGCGCACTTTTTAATTTTTCGTAATCTCGATCGAGTAATAATGCCGTGCGCGCGCGAATTCGTCATCGCACGCGCGGATTTTTTTTTGTAGTAGCTACAGAAAAGTGTCGCGGAACTATTGTTATCGATGCGTGTATGCGTATTGCTGTTGGCAATGTCGGAGATTCGATAAAGCGACGCAGCGTGTAAAACTCAAGTAATTGTCTTGTATTTTACAAGTGTAGAGATAAAATTTCGGCATCATCAAAAAACGACGACGAAGCGGCCTTACCTTTTTTCTTCCACTGTGCTTTTTCTGCCTCCTCACTCCATGAAGTCTCTGCTCCATTTTCTTATTAACACCACCAGCACCTTCGACTCGTCGATCTTTTATAATACTTATTTATTTATTATTTATTAATAGCCACCCCAGTGCACTGTACACTCGTGAGCGCGTCCCGAACTGATTAACCGAGCGAGCTTATTAATACCGCTGCTCCGATCGCTATGGTCTCTGGCCGTTCGCGTGTGTAGATAGGTATATAGTATAGTCGCGTGTCGCGGCTCGGTATACACCGCGCGCACAGGTGTGCCGCGCACATTATACTTTATCTCTTGCCGCCGTACGTTGTTGTATATGTACACACGTTTACCCGAAATCAGTGTCAGTAGTGGTAGCTGCTGGTATCATCCACCCATGAGGTTTGCAATTATAATCTCGGGTTCTTGGGCATACACACGCACTTTACGAACGCGATGATATATTGTTATTGGCCTCGGATGACACTATATATATACACAACTACACAACCGAGATTTAACGTCCTATAATGAGATTATTACGCGCTCTTTGTCTCTCTCTCTCTCTCTCTCTCTATGTGCCGTTTAGTACCACCGGTGCAGTTAATTAACAGCTGCAGTTTGCGTCATCGTCAGCGCAGAGCAAACATTTGCGCTTAAAAATTACAACCATTGTAACGATCGAGTAATGCGCGCGCGCGCGCGTTATCGCGACCTAGTCCTAATTAATTTAATTTTTTTTGTTTAATTTTTAATTTTTATACGCGAGCAAAGACGCGACAATAATTATGCTTGTAGGGCTGCATATTATTCACCCGCGTGGCGCGCGAGAAGCGCACTACTGACACAAGTTGCCGATGATGCTGCTGCTGCTCTTCCGTCATGTTACACATAAAAATGCGGAAAAAGAGATGCATTAATCACTCGACGAGAGAGAAGAACTCGTGACTCTCTCGTGTCGACTCGATTGAGAAAATGTAGACTACTTACTGCTGCTGCGCTCGTGCATTATGTATCATAATTATTACACATTGCACTCTATCGTCGAATATACGATGGATGGGCTTTTAAATGATTTTACGCGCGTGCATACGCACTTGTTCTCGATAAGACCTCCCCGACAGCAAGAGAGATGAAAAAAGGAGATGTGAAAAATTGATATAAAGTAACAACACATGGGCGGTTATTTACGAAACTTAATATATTATTTGATTATAATTCATAGAACGATTTTCTATATATACTTATTGGATGTATATAACGTTTTGCGTATAAGTGATTATAATACATAGGTTTTTTCATAAGTTGTTGGATTTTCGTTCGTCTTGTTCTCGCGGCATCAATTTTTTCAACTATATACTTTGTATATATATTATATATATTGCTTTCCGTCGTATAATATTCGTCTACAACAACAGAAACGTGTCGTTTTCTTCTTTACTCATTCATTTATTTATCACAAAAAGGAAAACGTATAAACTAATAATAATGCTATTTATATACGTATATATATATACGTGACAAAAGTGATCCCATTTCTTAGGCGCCGTTTTTCTTTTCTTTTTTTTTTGATCGTTCGCGGAGAAACAAAAACATAAATTTTTTGCGGACCATTTTTGTCGATACATACACAATATATACGATGGAACAATTCATATATAAATGGGTTTTTTTTTCTTTCATTTTGACGCTGAAGATTGCTTAGAATTAAAGAACGATTTGTTGTACAATATCATAATACAGGCGTTCGAATGTCATGTTACGTCATTGCACTGCCGCTTCGGCAACTATATCATGTATGGTATATTGTATACGCGGATGATGTACGCGTGTATACACTTCGTTATACTTCACATTTCGAATGTAAAACGTAAAAATTACAATGATAATTACAATAAGTGATGAAAAATGAAACGAAGTGGTTTTTTTTTAAATATACGCGATGACAGTTTCGAAACATGATCGATATAAGTTACAGTTAATAATTCGTATTCTTTAAACAGGAACGATGCAATAAATATATATTCAATATATAATATAATAAATATAAATAATAAGAGAATGTCTCGCTCGATGCAATAGCAACAGTAAATATATTTAAAGTGAAAGGATTTTTTTTCTCGCTCATTCCATGTATATTATAACAAGTAATAAAATGTCTAAAAAAGTGATGTCTTCCTTCCGCGCGTGATTCGGGCTTCGAGGAATCGTTCTTTTCTCTTTTTCTAATTCGATCGAGAAAAAAAATTTGTCATTCGGAGTCTCTGATTTGCTGTTTTGCAGTGATGTGTGTCAGCTAGCGCACAAAGTACTTGCTTGTTTGTGTGTGTGTTTTTTTTAAGGAAAACGAGCACCGTTAGAAAAATTGACGCATTAAAGTTCGCATTGGTGCAGAGCGCGCGCGAATCGTCGAAAAAAACTCGATTCCCATTCGACTACTACTTATTTTCGTATATGCAATTGTTGAACTATTCGCTATAACCTTATGTACGGATAGTTTCTCGTAGTTTTATACTACAGCTTAAAAAGATTTCTCTTTCGTTTTTTTCTGGAATAGTTTTCTCATCACATTTAAATCTGCTTACACACGAGGTTCATCGTGTTTTCACTATACAATTACGCACATCTTTCTCATTCGTTTAATTATTTGCACATAGACATTTTTTTTCATTTCATTATAAAGTTTACAAACTTTAACGACACACACACACGTTCGTGCATACCCGTACGATTAACTCATTCGAACAAAAAGGAAATCGTCGTACGACACAATACGTCACACAAGCTAGACGTACTCCGCGCGTACAATGGAAAAAACAAATAATACACGCAAACGTAAGTCAGTGAAAAAAAATCTACTAAATTCGTAATTTTTTTTCTTCCTCTATATGTACAATTTTTTTTTTCATATTCTGAAATGCAACACTCGACGTCGATACAATGATCCGACGCGGAAAATGAAAACTTATACTCAGCATTATGTATACATACTTATAATAATAAAAAAATGTGCTCCGACAATATACGCTATCGGTGAGATGCTCACTTCGAACTTACTTTTTTTTTATATTTATATATACAATACAACGATCAGAATGAGTATTACGTCTGTTTTCAGGATCAAACGAGTTATTCGATTGCGTTTCAAAGGAAAAATCATTCCAGAAAGAATCTTGGCTGGCAACGCGATTAATTAATTGACAATTATACGAAAAAAAAAATTTTCCTTTATGGCACAGCTCAGAGAGCTGAATGATGTAAGAGAAATGAAAAAAAATAATAATACTTTTTCCATCTGTACAATTTTCAATTGCAAACAAAACCCAATCCGAATACAAATTAGACTAGTGCAAAAGGAGTAAGAATACAATAGTTTCGCTATCGTTCTACTTTTTAAGCTAAAAAACGTTACGTTACGATAACCAAAGCTCCATACTTTACACACACTGAGAATACCATGGGAAATTATTGCACTAATTCCAGTGAACGGAACGACGGAGCTTCCGATATCGTAAAGAAAATCTCTCTGAGATTCTAACGCAAACCAAAAAAAAAAAAACGAAGGATTACTTATACCGAGAGAGGGACGGTTTAGACAGTCTGTATTATCTGAGAAAGTATTTATCATAGAGATGCGTGTTTAGTCCTATATATGCAATGTACACTCTTTCGTCGTAACTTTCTCCATTGAAATGCTCCTTCCGACGATGACGATGATGTGCGATGATTAATTGCGACTCTTCTGTCATTCGCTCGGACGATTGTTGTCCTCCCACTTGGCCTCCTCGGCGATGCGATCGAAGCAGTCCGATAGGAAAACGTACTGCAAAGGGAAAAATTCACATAGGTCAGATACATCATTACATAATTTATTATTTGAAAGAAGCTAAGCATACGTATGGCGTAAAGACTTTGAGCCATCTGGGCGGCCTGTTGTCCGTGCGCGTGTACTGAAAGCAGAAGGCCATGGCCTCGTCGTCCACCTCCCAGCGCTGAATCGTGCTCCACTGAAACTCCACCACCTGCGACTCCAACGTGCCGTCCTCCTTGGCCGCGTGAAGCTTGAAAGCCCCGGTGCCCACCGCCGCTATCACGTGGCCGACTTTGCGCGAGTCGCAGGGACAGTGCGGAAACACGATGTCCCCGTAGCCGCTCAGCTCCCTGGCCAGCTTGAGATACTCGTGCTTCCTCGAGGCGTCCTGCAGCGCCTTCAACTGATACAGTCGCTCGCCCGCCGAGATGTGGCCGCGATTCACCTCGTCCACCGTCTGCCAGAATATCCAGGTCAGCGCCTGCTCGCCCAGCATCGGCCTCGCGAGATCGAACAGCCAGCGACGCACGGCGAGACACGTGGCGCTGGCCGTCGAGTAGTTCTGTATGTAGAGCGTGTGCGGGTGCTCGTGCGGCTGCAGCTTGCGCTCGAAATTGTACTCGACGATCTCGAACAGATAGAAGTACTTGGCCGTGTCCGGGTCGAGCTGGGCTCGGCGCGTCACGGCCTCGTACACGTCCTTGGCGGTGGCGGCTTTGGGCACGGTGACGGTGACCAGCTCGCGATCGGGCAGCAGGACTTTGAGATCGACGGCGGGACCCTGATCGCCCGCGTCCTCGTCGAGGCGATCCGTGAGGAACTCCTGCATGGAGTCGCTCTCGGCGATCACTCGCACGGCGCAGACCTTTTCCAGGTACTGCTCGAGGCCGCGTCGGCGCGCGTCCAGCTGCTGCTCGCTCAATCTGTGTGTGGGGGGAGGAAGAAAAAATGATGATAAAAGAACTTGAAATTAAAAGTATATCGGTGATGGAAAACTCCGAAATTCCATAACATAGAATTTTAAAGCTACGATACACAAGAAAAGTAGCAGAGCATTGTGAGCTGTGCGTGCTGGTAGTCTATTGTTTACGTCGCGCGCTCGCATGCGTGTGACCTTTCGGTGTGTTATCACCAGGCACACACTGAGTTTTGCCCAGCATGCGTGTGGTGCCGGTCGCGCGTAAGACATAGTTTTTCCAGATTCCAGCGAGCACAGATCAACGATTTTCAACGATATTTTAGTGCATATAGTTAGTCTGTGATGTGTAAAATCATCACAGAAAGATCAATTGTTGACGTGAAAGATGGAATCCAGAGATATACTCGATGGCGCCGTCAGGTAATTTTTGTGCTACGAGAATGAAATTTTGAAAGTATCATAACCTAACACTTTTAAGTTTGCTGGATTTATTTCAGGGTGAAAGAGGAGCCTAGTGACGTGTCGCTTATTCAAAATGATCGCAAAATGATCGACGATAAACCTGATCTTAAAAACTTCCAACTTTTGCCATTTCCACCGGAAAATCCAGTAAGTGTTGATAATTATAAGTGACTAGTATTCTTTCGGGTTTCAAATGAAAATTTTAACGTAGTTTTGATTTTTCAACAGATCAATATTCTTCGAAAGTGTGACATTAAACTTGAAAATGAACTCGATGACGAAGTGGAAATAGTTGTCGAATGCGAAGACGTCAAGCCGAACATTAATTTATTAGCAGTCAAGAAAGTTAAAGAAGACTCTCAAAATTTCTTGCACGATATGAAAGATACCGATGATGATGGTAAAACTCAAAACTCAATTAAAATAGAAACTGCGGAGGAAGCGAAACCAGAAATCGTTGGAGAACAATTGAATATGAATATCGACTGTGAACTCGTCGAACAAAGTAAAAAAAGTACTACAGAAGAGTTAAGTAACAAGGACAACCCCAAAGCACAAATCGGTACAGTGCATGACGATACAACCAACGTATGTGAAATATGCGGAAAGAAATTTTCAACTAAGGGTAGCCTGCATAGGCATGTCAAAGCATTACATGATAATATTACTCACTCATGTGAAGTATGCGGCAAGACATTTACATTCAAAAGTAATCTCAAAATCCACATCGATGCGGTGCATAACGGTTTCAGGTGTGCATGCGACATTTGCGGAAAGACATTTTCACAAAAATTTAAGCTCAAAATCCACGTCGATGATATTCATAATGATGTTACCCATTCTTGTGATACGTGCGGAAAGAAATTCGCAAGTAAATACAAACTCGCAGTCCACGTCGATCAGGCGCATCGCGGCATCACGCATACATGCGGTATATGCGAAAAGACGTTTTCGCACAGACTTAATGTGAGAAATCACATCGAATCGGTGCACGACGGTGTCAAATATGCGTGCGATATTTGCGCAAAGACATTCGCGCAAAAGATCTCTCTCAGAATCCACATCGAATCAGTGCACAACGGTGTCAAATATGCGTGCGGTATGTGCGGAAAGATATTCCCGCTAAAGGGCTCTCTCGGAATCCACATTCGCTCGGTGCACAACGGTGTCAAACATGCGTGCGAAATGTGCGAAAAGATATTCGCGCTAAAGGGCTCTCTCGGAATCCACATTCGCTCGGTCCATAACGATATCAACCACAGTTGTGACAGATGCGGAAAGAAATTCCCAAGAAAGAGCAATCTCAAAAGACACATGGATACGGTGCATCGCTCACGTATTACAACTTAATGAATTTTCTCAAATTCAATTCATTCATAATAATATCTCGAGTTCCTCCAATACTATTCATTGTGTAAGAACTGTGTTCATTTTTGCAAAAAAAAAATCAATAAATTTTCGTAAGGAAAACGAAACGCATTCTCAATCGCGTAACCCCTCGAACACCCCTTCCGACCCGTCGGTAAAATCCATATTATACTCACTGGAACGGCCACTTGCCGGGCAGCTTCGGGAAATTGTAGCCGATGAACTCCTTCTTCAGCGCCATGTGGAGCGCGGCGAACTCTCGATAGCGCCTCGAGCACAGATGTCGGCCGGCCATGTGCACGTTGAAGACGACGTAGCGCTCGTGCTTCTTGTCGCGCACGTGATAATCCGGCACGCTGATCGGCAGCGAGCGCTTCTCGCTGTAGTCCACCGATACGTAGCTAAAATGATAATAACAAGAAAAAGAAAAACAAGTCAGTATACATCCGCCAGTATTGCGTTATCGTTCGTCTTCGCGAAAGATAAATAACATCGTGTATGTGTACGAACCTCAAATCTTCGCAGGGCTCGAGTCGCTCGGCCTCCTGGGGCGTGACCGAGATCACCGTGAGGGTGAGCACGTCGCCGCCCGACTTGATCAGGTCCACCACCTGCTTGTGCGTCGCCCCCTCGACCGTCACGTTGTTTCTGCGAAAGTAACAACAAAAATTAATAAACATATGTCAAAACTACACAGACCGACTAACTTTTTGCCCTTATTTCGAAACAAATCCGACTGCAGAGCAGTCATCTGACAGCTCAACATGATTATATTGTGCGGGTGTGTAAGTGTGCGTGTGCGTATACAAGGCAGTAGCTGCGGCGCGTGTGGTAATTTTCCGTTGGATACTCGCTACTAATACGAGAGAGAGAGAGAGAGAAATAAAAATATCGCGAGGACTGGTTTTCTCCGCCGAGCGACGCAGCAGCAGCGGTGGATATAAAATCTCGAGTGAAAGGTGCACCGCGTCTATAATACGATATATTATATATATACGGCAGGTATCGCGGCACACGCACTACGCGAAAACGTCAACGAAATATCTTTGAGCGAGCGATCGAGAGAGTCTCTCGAGTGTGTGGCGATGCAACGACAATCGCATCGATACTAATGCTGAATTTATAAAATCCGAGCTGCGCTGCATATACGTATAATAAGTAGGAGATTTAAGAACATGCATATTATACGAGTGTATTATAATGTAAGCCGCTGCCGCGAGGATGATAATCGGGGTTGGCCATTCATCATTTCGCTATCTATCATCGTTTCTTCTACTCCTCTTCTCTTTCGTACGTGTATGTATAGATAATCCGCGACTGATAAGAAAAAGACACGTTGTTGAACGTTTTATAAATCAACATTATACAATGTTATGTACGCACAACAAATACATTACATATACAGAGGCTGCAACGCGTTTGCTAATATCACGCAAGAGCATATCTTTTCGCCGCCAGCAGCTGTTGTTGCAGCAGTACATCAATGGATAACAAAAGGATCGGATTTGTGCTCGTTGTTATTGTTATCATTTTTTTTTCTAGCTTCCGTGTTTTCGTGATTCGGCGCGGTGCATTACATACACGTGCGACACGCAGCGTAGCTATAGCACGAATGAACGCGACGATGACGAATAATCGTATAAAGTAAAGGAAATTCCGACGCACACCGATCGACTTCCGAAGCTTTCGTGGAAAACGATATCGCGTATATGTCACCGTATCTATAAGATATATACGGATTTCTCTGCACACCGCGCGGTAATCCAATAATTGCGAAATAAAATTGGGCGAGATTCACCCCCTGGTTTCGGACGGAATGAGAGTGCGCGATATTTTTGTCCGCCCTCCCCGCGACACCGATTAATATCGCGTCTATTATAGATATACAATAGCATGTACAAATGTGAACCTTGACCGACTGTGCGAAGCTGCCGTGTAATGTAATACAAAACGTTTGGACTCGAAAGTATATAACGAGAGAAAGAAAAAAAAAGGCAAATGAGTTGAACGAGCCCTCGTGTACATAAGCGGGGGTAGTAGTGCTGTATATATGAATCTTCGTGCTCGTGTTAAAAGTCAAGCGAAACCCTAAAAAAGTCGAGGCCTAGAAAAAAAAAAATTTGCGACGACTGACCTCAACTCAACATGTGTGTTTTGTACGTACATACATAATAAACACGTTAAAAAATCGCACGCAAAATATCGCGTTACATGCGCGCGAGCACACAGCTGTGTGTTATTTTTTATACTCTTCTCGTCTTTTCTTTCTTTTTTTTTTCTTTCGCTCGTACATATTCGCGATGTTATGCAGCAGTTTTCGTCGAAATAGAAAAGAACAACTACTACCTATTACGAGACGACTGCTAATTATCGTGGTATAGATGCTGCTGCTGCTCATCTTCGTTAAAGTAAAGTAAAGAAGAAAAAATCGACGTCGTCGTCGTCGAGTCACGTGTGTTCTCTCTCCGCTCGGCAGATCGCATCGCCGATCGCACCGAGTTCAGTGGCATCTCTCTCGGTATCTATAATAATAATATAATAATACACGCGTATACCCGACGATAATTACCTCTAAAGGCTCTCTCGTGCCTATACGTCGCGTCAAAAAGAAGACGCGCATACGCGTAATTGAGGCTCGTTTAATGCACTCGATCACATACATATAGGGAACATCATCATCGGTGGCATTTAACAACGATAAATCGCGCGACGATGATCGAGTTCTCGTATATATTTATTACAAGAGAGAGAGAGAGAGAGAGAGAGGGCGGATATGCCTCACGTGTGTGTCGGTTCTGCGATATTCAAGGACACTTTGCGCGCACACAGATATACATAGTAATTCGATTCCGCGGCGATATAAAAGTAGCCTCCCGCGTTTTATAACGTCTATATCTCGTACGTGTGTATATTTGCACGCGCGTCCGTCCGCCCGTCCGTCTGTTATACCGTTTCTGCCGAGTTGGGATTATATATACCTATATATGCAACTAGAAAGAGCGAGCGAGAGAATCTACACATTAGGTAATCCAACTCTGTGACTCGGAACTTTTCTTTATGCCGTATACGTACGTACGTACTGCTATATAATAAAGGCCTCGAAACGAGCACCGACGAGAGAGCTAGAAAAATAAGAAAAGAAAAGAAAAAGAAAGATGAAACGAGCTAGCTGTGCGTTGCTCCGCTTTTTTTTCTTCCTCGTCGTTTTACCTGTCCTATTATGTACCTCCGCTGCTGCACTATATACTATATATGCTACGTATGTGTGTGTGTGTGTGTGTGTGTGTGTGTGTGTGTGCAGTTGACTCTCTAATTTCTTCTGCAGCTCCCCCCACACACACACACTCACTCAGAAGAGATTCGCACACACATAGCATCATCGTGCACAGGGCAGGTACCTACATACAATAGGTCATATCTATCGATCGTCTCGTATATGCATCCTTAGCCTAAATATATATATCTATACATCAGGTAGAGAGCAAAAAATAAAAAAAAAGAGCGAGAAGGGAAGAATCACACTTACACCTCGAGGATGCGATCGCCCTTGCGCACGCCGGCCTTCTCGGCGGCCCCGTGCGGCAGCACGGCGCTGACGTGCTGGAGCGGCGCGTACAGCTCGCCGTTGATGCTGCGCAGCTGGCCGCCCTCGCTCACCTGGCCGCGCACGTTGAAGCCGAAGCCCGTCTCGGTCTTGCTGATGGTGACGCGCCGCGGCCCGGCCAGGGCTTGCGCGTGATGTTGCTGCTGAGGCTGCTGTGGCTGTTGCTGCTGCTGTTGCTGATCGCAGCGTCCGACCATGTTGTTGACTTGTTGTTGCTGGTTGTTGCTGCCCACCATGGCCGATACCGTGGCGTTCATAATATATGTATAATATATATGCACCACCTGCACTGGCTCACTCGCTCGAGTCACCGTAAGGTGTAAACGTTTGTGTGTGTAGCACTAACACAGATACACAACGAAGCACAGCTGAATTCTGCACACACACACACACACACAACACAGTCGTACGGTCGACGATTACGTCTAATATAGGCCGTTATAATTTTTTCTTTTTTTTCACATAAACACGAGCTGCTCCGCGGAGTGTTGCGATCCTCGCCTTCCTCTTCTTCTTTTCGGAGTCGACGTCGCGTTCATAATAACACGTCACACGGGTTATGATACACACACGCGAAACGCGTATATCCCCAAAACACACACACGCGCGACATATTACTGTATAGAGGAGCTGAGAGAGAGAGAAAAGAAGAAGAACTGCTGCTGATTCTTGATTTCTTCCGATGATGATGCACACGGGGAAGAGCGAGGAGAGAATCGACGCCACCTATATTATAATGCACTACTGCTCTGTGAGAGAGATATATACAGAGAGAGAGAGAGAGAGACAATCACACACTGCACTGCACGTCACTCGCTCGTACACATACACACACTGTGCGAGATAGCAGAAAATTTACGACATTATTACACACGCGCTCTGTCTCTCGTTGTACTACTACTACTACTACGCGAATCTTCTTCTTTCTTTTTGCTTCGGAACGATTATTAAACTTGGACTAGCGAAACGATACGATGCCTGCTCTCCTGCTCTCTTGTTGTCGTCGGCAACGCGACGGCCGAGCGGCAGCACACATGTAGCAGCACTGAGGAGCTGTAGCATTACTATGCCACTATAGGCACAACATGAACACCACCGCTGCTCGCTCGCGGCTCACTCGCAGACGCACGCATGCAGCAGCAGCACTACTATACCTATAACTGCCAATGTCTCGCGCGCGCGCATGTATATTATACACCTATATATAATAAATGCTCTGGTGACACTGTACTGTACACGTCCAGCTGGATAGTGTATTCTCACAAGGCAAGTTATTAAAATATATTGCATACAGGCACCTCATTATTATTATAGGTAAGGTAAGGTCTGCTGTACGCCACGAGCACGGCGCATGTGCCCGTGCACAGTCGAAGACACTGCAGTCGAACTCGAGGAATGTATATCAACACGTCCATATAGGTATAAAATATACAAAGCGGAGCAGTTCGCTTCGATACCGCGAATGAGTGGCGATGACTGCGGTCTCTATTTACACTTTCTTTCTTTCATATGTACATAATATTGCGTCTACTGCTGTGTGTATACGTTGAATATTACGAGCTGCTGATTTATAAACTCTCTCTCTCTCTCGTTTCGATGTCTGACAATACACGCGTACACACAGGCACACATAAATATTAAAGCGTGGGTGTCGAGTTCTATCTCTCGACAGCTCCTTTTACGAGACGTACTTCACACTTTCTCGATGCCGCAGCAATGACGTTTTATCGACCGAACGCCGCTTTTTCGGCGATTGTCTGCACATCGATGCTTCGTTGCTCCGAAATTTCGTGGCCGAGAGAAGGGGCCATTGATTCGCCGCGTTTCTCGGGTACTTGTACTCTCAATTCTTGAATGAATCGAATTCCACGCGATCGTAGATCTTTTTCGAAATCAAATCGAATATAACGCGTATGGATACTAGCAGCCGACAAGTACGGTCGCGCACTTATCGCTCGTTGCTCCAACAGCAGACGAATAATAATATCCTTTTGTTATTGTTTCGATCCTCGAGTGGCCGGCCCTTTAAAAATCCGCGCGTGCGACGACAGTCGTTTTTGCATATCATATTTAACGCAACTTTATCATTTTGTTGACCGGTATTTATTTACTCGTTCATCACGAGTGCCGCGTCGTGTGCCGCAAACACTAGCAGACGCTTTATAACCTCTACCAAATAATATGTGTGTGTGGTGTGTGTCACTGTCATCATCGCCGCCGCACCGTCTGTTATCGCAGCGGCTTTTGACGTTCGCTGCAGCCTGCCTGTGCACAATTATGTTTATTAAGTGAATCTAGTGGAAAAAGTTAAACATGTCGTCGTCGTCGGAAAAGTACAGCGAGCAGAGCATCGAGAAGCTGTTCCAGGAACATTCCATACGCGAGATCGAGCAGATACAGAAGAAGATACAGTATGAGAGCGATCGTAAACAAATCGAGCTGCGCACACTTGTCGGGTAAGGTTATTTATCAAACACATAATATTCGGCTCCGTTCGATGAATTTTGGTAAATGAATGCAATTTTCACCCAGGGAGAGGTATCGCGACCTGATCCAGGCCGCGGACTCGATCGCCGAGATGAAGCAGACCTCCGAGTGCGTCACCGACAAGATCAGCCGCATTCAGCAGACCTTTCAGGAGCTCCAGCAAAAGTACCTGATCGGCTTTAAGATGGACGTCGAGCAGTACGATCCTCACAAGTACGTGTATCGAATGGTACATAATCAATCACTGACAACTCGTATGATTGTGAATGTCTTTCTAGAGAAACCAGCTCGATATCCGACTCGGTAGTCATTCAGATTAAAATATTAATGGACATTCCAGAGCAGATTTGGTCGGCCATCGACGAGAAGGACTTCTTGGTGGCCACTCAGCTGTTTTTGATAGCGCAACACATCAAGTTCAGCTTGAGCTTCGAGGTCGGCGAACATGACTTGACCAATAAGTATCCCATTGTGTTCAAGCAGTGGGGTATCATCAATCAATTCAAAAATTTGATTCTCACTTGTTGCAACGATGCCTTGCTGTCTGTGGAACTTACTATTCAGGTAGCTTAAAGTTCTTTGACACGTATGTCATATGTGTGTGTTATTTAATGTTTACTGTGCACTATTTACAGACTGCCGCTAACTGCCTTGCTGCCTTAGTATTACTAGATGGCCTGAATTCAGCTACACTTTTGGATAGGCTTATATCGTTAAGAAGTCAAACTTTGCAATCAATTTTTACATCAGAAAGTGATCTTAGCGTTAAAAGTAGAATAAAATTAGGTTTAACTCTTTTGATAGAAACTATACCACTCATTGCCTGTTGTTTTATATGTAAGTGCATCAAAATTTAAATCACTCATGTTATAGTGTTAATCTAAAGTTATTGAACTATTTTAGATCACAACGATGAAACTAGCGGTCTTGTTTCATTGTCCATAAATGGAATCAAAGATACAGATGCTTATAGCATGTTGTCCAAGCTAGATTTTAACACAGATTTATTGAATACATTTTTGCCAACAATTACAAAAACTCACAAACCATTTGTTCAGCACGAATTGGAAAATCTTGAACTGTCTGAGGTACAAGAAAAAATGGCCAAATGGTTGCAGTGGGTAAAGGATGTAACGAAAACCGAAGTAACCCAGTTACTCAATTTA
Source organism: Trichogramma evanescens (assembly GCA_902732785.1). Lineage (NCBI taxonomy): Eukaryota > Metazoa > Arthropoda > Insecta > Hymenoptera > Trichogrammatidae > Trichogramma > Trichogramma evanescens. Next base: position 48,500 of record CACVKI010145014.1, read on the forward strand.
ATCACTTCGATCAAGGGAGTATACAGTATTCGAGAAGAATGTCTTGCTATCGATATTCCTGATAATTGGGAATTCATTTGGGAAATATTTGCTCAACCAAGTATTAATTTCTGGTCAGAATTTTTTCATCCTCTCTTGACGGAGAGGGTGAAGCGTATTTTAGATCATAAAATGAACGTTTGCTCGTCGAATTTAAAACAGAGCACGTCACAAGTATTGAACGAAGTCTCGTCCGGTGACAAATCGGAAGCCGATTTGAGAAAATTCATGTGGAGCGACAAACCCACGAAATTGGATCTGTCTCGTTACAGTCTGCTGAAAATGGGCACCGTGGATACCAAGAGCCCGTTACTCATGAAAGCCAAAGGCTACTCGCCGAACATAATAAAATTGTGCAACAGATTGGACGCCGACCTGGCGGACGTTCTCAACCATCTGAAGCAGTACCTGTACGAGGTCGAACAATCGATAGGACTGAAGGACGATCTGCTGGCCGCGGACATCTATCTGTCGGCCAATAAATTCTGCGACCGTGGCGAGATACAGGACTACCTGCAAACCATCAGCAGCAAGCTCGTCGACGACTTCGTGCAGTACGCCAAGAGTAACTACGTCAACGACGAGCCGAGATCCGGCGCTCAGGAGGTCAACGTGCTGGTGCTGGCGAGATTCTTGGAGGCCGCCCCGCAGCAGTGCAGCAATCTCAAGGAGTGCTTCGCGATCTCGAGATCGACGGGCATCGCTCTCACCAGCATGAAGTGGCAGGAGATCTACGACAAGCTCGCGGCGGAGAGCACGGCCATGTGGCTGATCTGGGCAAAGTGCTTCGCCAAGCAGGTCGCGAAGCACAGGCAGTCGCGTCTCCTGGAGCAGAGCACCGAGAACGTGATGGGCAGCATGATCGTGGCCGAGTGGGAGACGATCAAGATCGAGGAGGAGGCCGAGGAGGGCAAGAAGATCACCTCGGAGATCTCGATACCGTATTATCTGACCTGTCACGTGGACTCGTATCTGTCGGCCGTCAACGCGGATCTCAATAAAATTCTACCCCACACCATACCCAAGTAAGTGTATACAAAATTTAAGATTTGTAACAAGCCGCAATTCGTTAATCTCTCGTTTTCTCCACCAGAGCCGCCAAGAACGAGATGATCAACGCGGTCGCCGGCGAGCTTCTCGACTACTTCTCCAGCCTGGCCAGCAACGAGGCGGTCAAGGTGCGCCAGCGCCAGGCCATACAGATACTGTTCGACGTCAAGTACGCGACGCTGCTCATGGTGCCGCGCGAGAACAAGTCCCTGACGGAAAAATCGGCCAAGATCTGCGCGAGCTACGTCGCCAAGATCGATCCGTTCGACTTCGACGTGTTCATACCGTTCATCAACGCCAACGCGAAGAAGGCGGTGCAGAGATCGCTGGTGAGCGTGACGCAGACACGCTGAGTATTCGCAAAAACGATTTATCATAATACTGGAAAAAAATTCATTTTTCTCTTTCGATTCGACAGATGACGTATGGAAACCTCGTGCCGCACATGGAGCAGTTGCACTCGATTCTGGGCGCGCGAATCGATCATTCGGACGGGCAGCAGCAGCAACAGAAGAACCAACAGCAGCAGAGGAGCGATCCACCGAAAATAATAGATTTTGTCAAGGACGTGCCGTACTTTCCGCTGCTGCCCATCGCCAAACCGACGACCAAAGAGACGGCCGCTAGCGGTGCGGCTGGTGCTACTGCCGGTGCTAGTAGTGCCGCTGTCGCCGCTGGCCAATCGACGTCCGACAATACCCAGGTACTTGTATACGTATTAGTTGCATCGCGATAACGACGAAAAAATAATAATCGACGTGCGCACGTCTCTACCATGTTATATTCATCATCATGTTCGTACTTGTGTGTCAGATGGACTCGTTATTTTCGTCCTTTTAAAGAGAAAAGAGAGACCGAGCTGTCGTTGTTGTCTTGCTTTTTTGTTCATCGGGTAAGATTCGAGAGCTGGTGTATTGTGACGTGTATTGTGCTCCTAACGATTTTTTGGTTTTGCCGCATGACGTTTTTTTTTCTCACCCATATCCCTCATTGACAGCAACGAAAAATAAAATAACGATCGCTCGATATATCGATGGACAAGAGTGTTTATGGTTTGTTTTTTTCTTTAATCTCTTTGCAGCAGAAGAGAAGAGCAGCGGCCGTCAAGGAGCACTCGCGCAACGACTCGACCGGCTCGAGCATCAAATCCGGCGCGGCGGCATTTTTCGCCATGGGAAGCGACTGGTTCAGCGGCGGCGGCGGCTCGTCCAGCTAGTTTTTTTTTGTTTTAATCTATCATAAGGTACAATAAAGAAAAAAAGGAAAAGAAACGACGGAGGATTGTGTACATATAGGAGGAATAAAAGAATACGAATTTTATGACAAATTTTTATTCTATCAACTCCGAGTATTTTCATTCAATTCGAGATCAGCCCTCACATGGTCGAGCTGAAGGTATCCAAAAAACTGATCGGACACTCGGCGTTGAAGGGTGCGCAATCTCCGGCGTGCTCGGCCGCCTCCAGTTCATCGCCGTTTTCCAAATCCTCTTTCAGCGTGGTGGACGGTCTGTGCAAAAAAAAACAACAAAAAAATTTAAATAAATAAAACGCAAACGGAGAAAAAAAAGAGAAGAAAAATTGAACGAAACGGGAAAATGATTCGTCGATTTTTTCCCCCCGATTATATCGGGGGGGTCTCGTTTACCCTCAAAAAATTGTTAATTGCAAAATAACAACTCGGGCCGAAAATGATTTATTTTGCATTTATACCTAGGTACGAGTGAAAGAGAGAGAGAACATCAAAAGAGACCCAGCGCAGCGAGGCAGCTGCTCTCTTATCTGTATAAATTCGATATTCTTTTGCCGTCGCTCGCGTACATTTGGCGCTGGAAAAAAAACATACATATATCCACGTATACGATTGCGGAACGGATAATTTTTTTTCCAGCTCTCTCTCTCTCTCTCTCTTTCGAACCCACCCACGTACGCGCGTACACGCGATTCGAGCGCCTGTCCGTGTGTATAGATATCCTTTTTTTCCATTCTTTTTTTTATATACTGTCCAACCCTTTGCTTGCGCCCGAGTGGCACGTATATAATACGTTCCCAACTATTTTACCCTCGGATCCTCGCCTCCCTGCTCCCTTTTCCGTTCTCCCTCTCTATCTATCTATATACAGCATGCCGAAGTTTGAAATTTCTTCGTCGTCCTCCTCCTCTCGATCTCCCGCTGTATAGTGTTTAAACAGCGCAGCGGCACTGCACTCGGCCCCGTGTTTTAGTTCGATGAGCGTAGCCCGCGCGCTCGGGTGTATCTTGAAAAATTTTTCCTTCGCGATTATCGTTCTCCCCTCCTTCTACCTCCCTCTTGTGTGTGTATAGACTGTTTGCTGCCCCTTGCCGAAGTTTATATACGAGAGGACATAAGCAGCAAATTGTTGTCGTTCCCGCTGCTCTCCTCTCGAGAGACTTTCGAGAGTCGAGTTTTATTTATTTTAATTTAACGGTGTACCGCTCGCGCATCACGACCTCACGTGTACCGGCGCGCTTTATTTTTAATAAAAAAGAAAATATATAAAAAAAAAGCAACCCTGGAAAAATTATATTACGATGTCGGTAATAAAGCGGTTGCGGGACGCGACGCGACTTTCGAGCTCGCGTATACGACACACGCGACAAGGTAAACTTTATCCCCTTAGCTCTTTTACGACGGATGAGTTTCCGCACATATTTTTTTTTTTACGTTTTTACTTTTATTTTTCTATATTCCATATAATATTATGTCGTACCTGAAGGCAATTCGTAGCAAGTCGCCGAGCAATCCATTACGATGAAAGGGATAGGTCGCGGCCTCGCACACGGTGCGTCGCAGACAGGCCGGCCCGTTGTATCCGTAACTGTAAAACAAACAATCGAAGAAAAAAGGGGGAAACTAATTCACATATTCGTTCCTGGGTATATGTACATTTTGTCGATTTCTACAATATATAATAACTGCTTCTGCCTGCTGACCTCTCGAGTTTGTTCTGCAATAGGCGATAGAATAGACGCCTGTCGATGGCCTCTCGTTTCCTCCTGCCTATCTGCTCTTGCTGCTGCTGCTGCTGCTGCTGCTGCTGCTGAAGCAATATAGAGGCCGCGTCGTCGACGAGAGTGGCGTTGAACGGCGGCATCAGATAGTTGGCCTCGAAGTAAAACGACACGGAGACCGATTTGTCCGGCACGTCGATTGGTATTGCCACGGCGAAGAATATCTGCGTCCGATCGTATACCGGACATTTCATGTAGACTCGATTTTTTTTTTTTTTTTGTAACAAATAAAATCATATCTTACCCCCATACCGCTGCCCTCGGGGAATCCCAGCGAGCGGATGTGTCGGCGCACACCGTTGGCCAATCTACTGCTACTGCTGGCATCGTTCTGTTCTGCGGCCGTCGAGGAGGAGCAGCAGGCCCAAAGCCAACAACAACAACAGCAGCAGTTGCACAGCAAGAGAAACCAAGGCGACGTGGATTTACTCTTGCTTTTACTGCGGGCACAATCGCGCGCTTCGTTTTTATTCATTTATTTATTCATTATACGTATACATAAAAAAGCAAAAAAGTTGAAGTGGTTCTTATATACACGAGCGTAATATAACATTTATGTAAGGCCGACACACCGCGGCCTCTTTGCTTTTTCCTTTCTCTCTCTCTCAGCTCGAAGAAAATGTTTAAAATAAAATACTAAAAAAAAAAAACAAACAGGCGAGTAAAAGTTATGGGCGAGCGACAAAAAAGTTTTTTAGTCTAACTCTCTCGCCCTCCTCTTGGCTCGGATCTCGATGTAGGTCGAAATAAAAAGCGTAAAAAAGAAGCGAATTTTCGATTTTTCGTAAATGTGTGTGTGCACACACAGCTTACTGCATGATTGCGCTAAATATATAACGTCGCTTGCCTCGTTTCGTCGATGATTTAGTGAGAGAAATCTACGACGCGTGTGCGAATTTTTAATAAAAAAAAAGAGTCGAATAAATGAAATTACGTACATACGATTCGCTTCGCGTTCGTTACATCGCAAACGCGGCACCCGAAGCTTGCAAGCAAGTACGTATACACGAGTGAAGTAGCGAGTAGGCGAAGACGCGCAAACTTAATTAAAGCTCGCGCTGCTGCTGGATGGATGGAGTGGATAGGCGCGTTTATATAATACACAAACACACGCACGAGCGCAAGAACAGACCAGCGCAGGCAGGCAGGCATATAAACTTTCGTGGTGTATAATATACCCCCTTTTCAGAACGCAGCCATCCTCCTCCTCCTCCCCAACCCCTCGCCTTCTGTGTATATGTGCGCAGCGCAACTTATAATGGCACACGGCGCGGAGCTCTGGCTACATTATATGATACACATAAAGTTGGACTATTTCGATTAAGTAATGCACTTACGCGGCGGCCTGCATCGTGTGCTCTCTCTCTCGACTCGGCTCGACTCGGCTTTTGCTACAGAGACTCGTACACGGCAGCTTTCTGCCTTTCGCGCGCGCGCGCGTACGCTCCACGGACCAAGCGCCAAACGAGGTAAGTTAGCTAATTTAGTAAAAAAAAAAAAAAGAAAGAAGAAGAAGAAGAAGGGAGAGAAAAAAAATAGACAACAACGACAACTATGCCTCGCGCTACCTCCTATGTGTGTGTGTATGTAGATACAAAAGACTGCACGGAACAACAGCAGCAACAGCAGCAGCAACAAAAAAATACGGAGCCTGCATTGTTGCTACTGCTGCTGAACTGCGCCGTTACCGAACGCGAAAGTGCAAACTCGTATAGAGCTCGTTATTGTACCTCTGATAATTAGCTCTACGCTGCCGCTGCTGCTGCTGCTGCTGCTGTTCTGGCGACGACGAAAACGACGTCGTACCGTACCGTACCCTATATATCTATGGTTTACACACACGAGTTGGTGCACAGGACTAGTTTTCCTACAACGTTATAACGCGCGTTCGTATTATAACGCGCGCGCCGCTTCTGCAAAAGGGTGTACGACGGTATTTATAATGTGCAAGCTTGCACGAGATACATTTTATAAAGTGCGATATATATATTATAAATATGTGTGCCTGCTTCTCCGCAGCAGCAGCCGCGCGACGGTAAACGCGCTTATCGTCCTGGCGGCCAGATGTCGCTGCAGGGGCCTCCATACGTAGTAGCAGGTACCGCTACTGGATGAAAGCTCGCGAAAGCTCGAGCTGCAGCCCCGCCCATGTGATTTAAACGCGCTGCTGCTCTACTGCCGTTCTACTACGGTGCGAGGAGCTATACAAGACGAGATATACACATCGTACGTATACGTACGTATGTATGCGGGACTTGTGCCGCGAGCACACGCACGAAATCTCACCAAGGCATTCGCTCGTGTGCTCGAGATTCGAGATAGTAAGTATACATGACGGACGAGAAATTCGTCACTCGGTCGCGTGGGTGGAGCTTTTTTTTTGCCACTGCTGCCGTTGTTGTTGTTGCTGTCGTTGTAAACGATCCTGGCGCGCGATTAACATTTTTATACGTATTTTTTTTTTTTTTTTTTTTTTGTTGTTTTCTTTTTTCTCGTTCTTTTTTGGCAGCTCCAGCACGAGAGCGCGGTGTATACACGGCGCAATGAACACCCGCTATACGTATATACGGCCGCAGTTTATATACAGACACGGACGAAACGAGAAGGAAAGAGAGGGAGAGAGAGAGATAGAAGCGCAGTTTAATCTTATTGCTGAGCACGCGCTCGCTCACCGTTAATAGCAATTTTTCTTGCCAACCACGTACTACGCGCGACTAACACACACACACACACACACACACACCTATGGATATATATATATATATATATATATATATAATATAAGTAGCTTTTGGAGCGTAGCAGCGCAGAGCGGTGGTACACATCTCTCTCGCCCACGCCCTTTTCCCATGCAGTGCAGCAGCAGCAGTGGTGCAGGATCGCGCGGCTGCAACGTCGGTCGCGCGCGCCCGTTCGACTCGTACATCCTTTTACTCTTTTTTCTCTCTCTCTTTATTCGTGAATAAGCCCCCCGAAAATCTTTTCGTGTTCACAAAAATTTGCTCCATGTATTATGTGACACCGCTATATGGACAAGACCGTCATATACAGCGAGAAGAAAAAGAGCTGATTCGGCCGTCCCCCTCAAAAATTCAATCCGCAGCCAGGATTAACACTCTCTCGCCGTATACACACAGACGCATTTATGGTCGGCGCAACCGATGACGATATACACGTATACCCCCGAAAAGCCGCATTTATGCATACACACGCGCGCGCGCGCGACACGGCCGAAGATGAATATTTGGGGAAAATCGAGCGCGCGCATACCAACGCTATTGTACAGTATACGCATCGTGTCCGTCCGTCTATCCGTCTGTGTCCGTGTGTGTATATTTACTCAGTAGCCCACGTTCGATTGCTTTTTGCGGTCAACTGCGGGAATATGCGAAGCTATATATATATGCGCGTCGATCAAGGACGACGAAATTGCCAAAAAAGGGGGGGAGGGGGGCAAAAAAAATCAAAGGAGACGAGGATGATTAAAATTTAATTATTTTCTCCTTACACTATCGTTATTCCAGCTTGCAAAGTATAATAATAACGAGGCCTATATATACTTAATAACGTTTATACTTGGTCGCAATTCGCTCGAATTGGTGGTCTGGAAAACCGATATAATGATCCGAGAAGAGAACTCGCTCGCGTAGCTTAATTCGAATTCTCAAAAGGCATATACACGCGTTTATATATAATAGCCTCGAGCAATTAAATCCGATTGTCCCTCTACCTGTATCCTATCCGGTGTCTGTCTACGTAGATACATATACTTTATAATCAACGATATAGGTATATAGTATGTATGTGTGTACGGCGTGCGTGTGACGTGCACAATACAAGTTTGTACTCGAAACAGCAGCGAGAGCGAGAGATAGGGCACTGCTACTATATACCGAAGATGGCTTAGGCCATACCAGCACTACTACAACGAGACTTTTAGCTCGAGGCGTTGGCTTCGTTAGCTTTGCAGGGCGGCGGCGGCGCGCCCGAATCAGTTAGATAAACTTTCTCTCTCTCTCTCTCTCTCTCTTACCCTGTGCTCGGCTGTGAAGGACGAGAAGAGAGGGAGAGAGAAACGACGAGACGGGCCTCGAGACCTTTTTCCTGCTGCAAGCTCGCTTAGATGTATGTATATATAAATATAACAAAGGTGCACAATTGAGACCGAGCTTTCAGCATCCTATATATATATATGTAGCTGCGCTACTACTACTCTACAACGTGTCGTTTATGTATATATATAACCTACTATATGCTGTATACTATATAGTACGGGGGGGTGGCTAGGGCACAGAGCTTGCAGAGCGCGGCGCGGAAAAATTAACGAATGAAAATTATACATGCAGTCGCGCGCGCAAACTCGAGTGTATATCCGCGAAAAGAGAGAGAGAGAGAGAGGTGTATATATAAATTATAATTACAAGAACGTATAATACACAAAGGCTATTCTCTATATGTGTGTGTGTGTGTGTGAGCTTGCAAGCTCTAACCCGGCGCTGCAACGGGGGTGATTAAAAACTTTTCAAGCCTTGCAGTGGCAGCAGCAGCTCGTACGACTATATAACGCGCGGTAGCTTGTAGCTACTTCAAAAGGCGCGCGCGCGTTACTACTCACTCGTGCCCTGCGACTCAGTCGTCGTCGACGAAGTGCGAGGGTGTAGTCGTGCGTGTAATACGTATATATATTTTTTATTATTAATGTAAAGCGCGATACATGCGCGGCGTACACACATACGTGCATCTGTGCGCGAGCGACACAAATGTAGCGTTTATAATAGCGTACAAGGTAATTATTCATATCAACTCGCGAAAATGCGCATCGCCGCGCGCGCTCCGTCTGTCTCTCTGTGTTATTATATATATATATATATACAATACGGTTGATGATGAAAGCTCAAGCTGCAGCTGTAGCGGATTTGAACGCAATCACGTATATGGGGAGGGCCTTTTGCATCTTCGCAACAAAAAAAGAAATGCGCATTTTTTTTTTTAATAAAATAAAAATAGCTAGGCAGCAGCATCTCTTTGAGCTTTTCTTCCCTATTTATACACACACAAATCCATTGAAATACAAATCCACCTGGGCGCGAGCGAGCGGATATAGAGAAAGAGGCGCATAGCGCGAACCTGAGCTGATTTGAGATTTTACTCCCACGCGCGCTCACGTATATAGATACTATATATGTGTACGTAGGCACGTGCGTGTTTTAGCATGTACTATATACTACCGCGCGCGCAAAAAGGGAAGATAGAGACAGGCGGACAGGCCAGACAGACGAAGAGAAACTATCTCTCTCGTTGCTGCTGCTGCTGCTATAGTGTACGTGTACGTGTGTGTGTGTGCTGGCTGCAGTATAAAACGGAGAATTGATCAGGTTCTGCGCGCGGATAGCTCCGGAGAGAGAGAGAGAGAAGAGAAGAGAGAAGAGCAGCGGTGGTGGTATAGCGGCAGCGGCAGCAGCCAATGTAAAGAGGATTTTTCAATCGGCCAGATGGGATGAATTTTCCCTTTCCGCGCGCGCCCGCGCATACGTACCGTATTATATAGAGAGCCAAGCGCGCGCAAAAAAGGAAAGATAGATAGAGAGGAAGAGAGAGATAGAAACAATTCGGCGTCTGACCGGCTTTTAACGAGAGACGTGCCTTTGGGGCCGCGGCGGGATTGGAACTCAACCTTCTTTTTTAATTCTTTCTCTCGTTCTCTCTATCTTTTTTATAACTACTTTTTGAGCACTGCATAATCCTCGAGGTTTTTCTCTTCTCGTACGCTGCGATAATTAAAAAATATCTAATTTAACTGCGGACCGCTGCACACATGGCTGCTCCGTCGTGGTGGTCCTCGACGATCGTCATCGTCGTCGTCCTCTCGATCGTCACCGCCGCCGTGGTCCGTCTCGTCGACTGCCAGAAGCACAGTCTCGAGCGCAGAATTCGCTCGTCGCTGCAGTATCCCGAGGAGAGCGAGATGGGGGTAAGGCAAAAAAGCAATAATTTCAGCATTTTCATATTCATACTACTATTATATTCCTTATGGAGGAAATTCTCAAGCTTACGGTTAACTATAAACAATTAATAGAAAAAACATTCGAATCTAAACTTCTAATAACCGTGCTTTAACTTATACAATTATTTTGACTTTGCCACTTGCGGATTTACCGATATAGAATACACTCGCCATCTAGCGGCGAAGGTTCAAAGTCGACATTATCGTATTCAAAGTGGCTGAATTACTGAAAATTTGAAATGGTCATTCTTTATCATTAGGTCATTATTATTAACTATTGAGCATTTCTATCAAGATTTTTTTCTATCCATAATTTTCTTTTTTGACTCTTTCTCAAATGCAAAAAAAAATATCTGATTATCCTCTGCCTCTCTCCACATCATCGTTACACACTATGTATTCTATTCTATACGTAGTTGTAACGAGGCTGGAGCTGTAGGCTTATATATGGTAATGAAGCGCAGTGCAGTGCGGCATCTATATACATAGCTTCCTGCGGTCTATCTATAGGTACGCTTCGAAATAATAGCACAGGTAAAGGGCACACACACGAGTGCGGCGCGTCGAAAACAAGCCTACGTATAGGCGCGGAAATATTTGTATAAATAGACGCGAGAGCTGCACTCGCCTGTCAAATTGACCAAATTATCCGGAAAATGCACCTGCATCAACGGCGCGCGCGCACACACACACACACACACACACGTTTTACACATTATATATACAATAGCGATCGATAAAATAATGATATAATTAACGAACGTTTATCACAGCTGTTTTTCGCCCTGGCGGTGCCGCTCGACGATCCGGACACGACCAAGGCCATATCGATGGCCCTCTTCTTCGAGGCCAATTACAAGCTGACACCGGCCGAGGAGAAGGAGGGGCATAAGGAAAATCATACGACGACTACGACGGAGAAGAGTCCAACGGAGGAGCTGAAGACACAGGGAGATATCATCGATCGTCGCGGGGTCTATCGAGTGCTTCAATCAAAATTCCAAAAGTCAGTATACGATATTGAAACGATCTCGGTCTAGTGCATCTATAAATTATTCTCCGATTTTTCGGCCCTTTTCAAAGGAATACATTAAAAAAATCGCGTATACATTCTATATGTTTGTATCTGCTTGTGTATATCGATACGACGGCTCACGTTTGAATAATTCATTCGCGTATACGATATATATAAATACCGACGTTTTCATATGCGAGAAAAGAAATAAAAAAACAATAACAACAACAACATCGCGCAAGTTCGTTCAACTCTTTACTCGGTATTATAATACAGCGGCGCGTTGGTTTTACATGTAAATTCACTTAACGAGTTCACGTGCCGTGCACGAGTTAGAGCATAGGTGTGAAATCGTTACACGATCTCGAGAAGCGTGAAAAAAAAAACTCTTGGATACTTTTTTTTTCGCGAGATGTACACTCGACACGTGCCGCCGCGCCACTGCTATATAATATAGAGAGAGATAAACACACGGAGCCGCGCGGCGACTATCCCGGAAGTATAAGGAAATTAAAGTCGATGCCCTCTCGCGCGTCGATTGTTTGCCCATTCGAAGAAAGAAAGAGAGAGAGAAAGATGGAGCGTCGAGTGCGAGAAAAGTACATACAGCAGTACTCGACGAAAGTGTATCGGTTATAACTTCGGGTACGATGATCCACTGGTATTGACCTTTGCCGTTTACTTTTTTCTTTACTTTTTTTTTTCATGTAACGTATAGCTCCGGTTATCCGGGCAAGGAGTGCGTCCTGAGGAGCATCTGCGAGACCACGAGTCTGGGCGAGAGACTGCACGCCGGACACAACGGGCTGCTCGGCGACATCTTGAGGATCACTTTTACGTGAGTGTCGGTGATATACGTATGTTAATTCGGACTCTCTTTTTCAAGCGGATCCTTTCTTTTTCAGGCCATCGTCGAGTTCGGACGAGTCGCTGGACGAGGATTACGCGCGGGCGGAGAACTACACGAGGAGCTCAGCCGAGTGCGCCGACACCTACTCGGCCTGTCCGATTTCCATCTACGAGAACATCAGCCTGGACGAAGAAAAACCAGACGACGGCGACAAGGAGGAGGAGGAGCGATGACACAAAATTTTTTAACCCCACGCGCGCGCAAAAGTGAACGTCCAGCCGAATAATAAATGTCTCTCGCACTGTAGTTTGCGAAAAAGAACAAAAAAAAACGAGAACGTCCTTGATGTCGTAACGTCGTATCTTTATTCATCGCGCGGAACGATCCCTTTTGCATAATTTATAAAATATATAGCGGCGGACCCGGCTAGGTCGCGTCGCTGCTCGCCTAGTGCATAATACACCGTAATCCGATTAACAAAAAAAAAAAAAATAAATAAAAACGAGTAAAAGAGAAAAGACATGTCCTCTGTATAAAACATTTGGACGGCTGCGAGCGGGTGGGTGGCGAAATAAAATCCAAAAAAGAGGAGTCGGCGAGGCGAGAGAGGCGTACGGACGCGCCCCAAAAATTCGATTCTCGAAAAAAACCTATACTCGTACCAGAGTATTGTGGAACTATACTATTTTATTATTATTATTTTTTTTTTTTTGTACCCCTCGGCATTTTGTCCTCTCTCTCGCGCATGAATTTTCTAAGCTTTCGCCTCGAGTGAGAGAGACAGAGAATGAATTTTCCACTCTCCCCCGTTTTTTCCGTGTGTCGGAATTAATTTTTTAACGCCGTGCCGCGTGCCCATTTTTTTCCTCTCTCTCTCTCGGCTCCACTCGACGACTACTACAACGGACTAGTATAGTGCATACAATGACTAAAAATATATATACTGTATAGAGCTGGCCTGCGCGTGAGCGGCCCTTCTGACACACACACACACATTCATACACACTTGACATTCTGAAAAATTTATAAAAAAAAAATAGAAGAAGGGAAGGACGCAAGAGGGGGGAGCAGAGGGAGAATTAAGTTAAAAAAAAAAGAGTGTACTCGCACAACTGGCGCACTACGAGCTCTGACACACTTTGAAGTTGGGGGTAGGCACAACCTAATTTATTGAATAAACAAAATTTGTCGGCTGCATAAAGAGAGAGAGAGAGAGAAGAAAAGTTTTTTTGTCGTCGACTCTTTTTTCGCGCGACCCTGCGGAGCTGCGCACCCGCCAAAATCAGCAGCAGCAGCGGAGCTGATCGATCGAGTTAATATTTGTCTTGGTCGATGATGACGACGACGACGATGACGAGGACTACCTACCCTGCGTCGACGTGGATGGATGCGGATGATAATTTCGTTACCTTTCGCTCGCTCCGCGTTTACACTCGCGGTAATTATTCAAAGTTACATCGGACGTACATATATACAGAGAGAACTGCAGCGCACAGCTGATTTTACGTGTAAACGACGCGACGAATGTAGGTCGCATAGGAAGAGGAGTCGAACTCGGAGTTGATTTTATTTCACGCGTCGACGTGTAGGTATTTATTTTATACGTACGATGTATCTGTAATATATGTACAAAATGAGTGTGTGTGCGTGTGTGTATGCTATTACAATAAACAAGATCAAATGAGTTTCGACACGAGGTCGAACAGGCCAATCGGACATCGGAGCTTGTACTTGTCGCAGCTGTCCGGCGATCCGCTGCGTCCCGCGGCCTCGGCTTCGCGGACTCCTTCGGGCAGATCGTCCTCGGGTCTCGATGTCGAAGGTCTGGTGTTCGGGAACAACAAATAAAAAACAACAAATGTAAACGATACTATATTGAATAAAAATAACCCTACGGCAGAGATGCTCAACATTTTATTCGAATTTTTTCGTTGGTACTTTTTCGAATATTTATTTGACTTTGAAAATCCTTGCTAATTGAGGACACTCTCGAACGTTATTTTTACTTTTCTGTTATGAAAATGTAAATCCTCAAATGAATTTGTCAATTCGATTTTAATCACAAAACGAATCTAACCTGCGAATAAATTTATTACCGACAATCGCATCTGTTTCCAAAGGTTGCTTCAAAGTTCAGCAATACACGTTTGAAGGAATTAAGCGATGTATACATCTTTACCCTGTATCATATAGAATTTATATTCGATATGTACCCACACAGCAATCCAATATTGCACTAATATTTCTAGAGTAATGATTATATTTCAGTAATATTGTGGTTAATGTCATGACAATATTTATACCATATTGTAGCAACACGAAAATGTCCGCCCATTTTATGTTGCAATACAATATTCCATCAATGTTGATAAACTTTATTGCTACAATACTGAAAACAACGTATCTTCCCATATAGCTAGCAAATATCACAGCAATGTTGTCCCAATAATGGGACAATCTTCATGGATCATTGCTACAACTTCCATCAACATTTAGGAAATATTGTGTCAATATTACATCAACATTGTGTTGAAGTTGTTTTTAGAAACTAAATTCAAAATAGAATTTTTAATTTTCTTTAGTTATTTTGGAGAATTTACTCGTATTTTTTAATTTACTATATGTTCAATATTGTGCAATATTGTGGCACTGGACTAATATTCTCACATTATTGTGACAATATTCGGGGCCGTGAGGGTACTTGCAACTGGATGGATTGAGAATTGAGTCTTGGACTTATACAATTATTTTGACTTTGCTACTTGCGGATTTACTAGACGAAGGTGCTCGCCATCTAGTGGCGAAGACTCGAAGCATCGGCTAACTGCTACAATTATCGTATTGAAAGTGGTTCAAAACTAAAGAAAATTTTGTTAAGGTAAGTTAATGAGCACTCGATATTTATTTTTGATACAATTGTATAAAAGAACAATGTGTTTCAAAAGCCATTGTCCAACGTTGAGCACTTCTACCGGTGCACAAAAAAAAACCATCTCTCGCGCTTTTTCATTAAAAATAAAAATTAAACGATCTCCCTTTACTACATATATAAATAGGTACTCACGTGAATATGACCGTCATAACGTCGCCGACGATGCCGTTATGGTCGAGTGGCTGCTCGGACGTCTCGCAAATCGATCTCAGCAGACAATCGTGTCCTGGGTAGCCAGCCCTGCACGGATATACAGATATATATAAAGTAAAGATCGCATTATATATAGCGGTATTATACTACAGAGATATATATATAAGCTCGAGGCTTATCAGGAGCAGCGCAGGACTAGCTCTGTATATGTACTACGACGACACACTCACCGATCGAGTTTATTGCGAATGACCGTGTAGACGGTCGAGCGATCGATACTCCTTCGAGTGGTAGTTGATTTTCCAGTCGGAGAGGAGGTAGTGGTGGTGGTGGTGGACTCGGTCGTTGTCGTCGTCGTCGTCGGGTCTGACTCGGTTGAAGGCGTCGCCGTCGTCGTCATCGTCGTTGTAGAGGACGTCGTCGAGGGCGTCGTGGTAGTTGTTGTTGTCGTCGTAGTCGGCGATCGAGCCAGAGCCGTCTTGTTCGGCAGCACGTAGTTGGCCTCGAAGAAGTAGGACATGGACACGGTGCTGTAGGGATCCTCGAGCGGCACGGCTATGGCCACGAAGAACTGCAACGGATCGGATTCGAAGAAAATAAATTAAAATATGAATTATTTAATTTATAAAAAATAACTTTATTATACTCACACCCATGTTGCTGTTGGGCGGATACGGATAGATGCCGTTGATGCACCGGACGTATCCGGTGAAGTCCAGGAGGAGGAGTAAACAAATCGCCCCGAAAATCGGCAGCATCTTCTCGAGTACAATATTACGAATATAAGACGATGTAGAGAAGCTCTCTCGGCTTGTCTCGGCACCTTTGCCACACGCACAGACGCTCTTAATGCCAAATGTCAATATTATACGTGTATAAACCCGTTGCCGTCGAGTCGAGTCACCGCCCGACTATACACGCGTATATGACACACGATCATACATGTTACACGTCCATTACTCCAAATCAGAGCCTATATTAAACAGCTCATACATACACACAAAGTCACGCATCATGTTTGTAAAAACCACCCGATTGTCGGTCATCGTCGTAACAATAGCAGCAGCGGTGTCTGGACACCTGGTCTATCCGGACCCCCATGGAAGCGAGACGAAGATGCAGGTGCTGTTCGGCCTCGGGCTGCCCATGGAGGAGGACATCGCCATGACTCTGGGCTACGTGCTCAAGTGCAATTACAACATGCCGACCAACGTCACGACTCTGCATCGTCACGATGAAGTCGATTCCGCTCATTATAGAGGTATGATAAATATCTTTGAGATTGTAGATATAATAAAAAAAAATATATTTTCGTAAATTGTCATATAGGCTGGTCGGTCTGGCAGGTCTACGAGATCCTTGCCAAGGCCTTCGGCAGGGGCTGCTTGCTCAGGTCGATCTGCGAAGCCGCCGAGTCGCCTCTGATCGGTGAAGATGATCATACCCACGAGCGGCATCGAGACGGTCTTCTCGCCGAGTTGATTCATCTGCTGCTCAGCCCCTCGATCACGGCGAGCAACAACGACGACAATACAATTGATAACGACGAAACGGAGAAAGATCATCGTCGAGATTATCTGGCGGCGGAGGCGCAGGGCCGCGAGCGACTCGACTGCCGTGACTATCGCGAGGACTGCCCGAGGAGTCCGCTGGATTACTTTACCGCAATGAACGCGTGATGGAAGAAAAATAATATTGTTTATCGATGTTGCGAACGCGAGCCGAATACTGTGTACGTAAAATACGCGGCATCGCGCGGGAGCGACGAACTTGCCCGCAGCTTCTGCTTGCGATCTGTTTGTCGGTATACGCGCGTGCGGGTGGGTGCGTCTGTGCAAAACTTGAAATTGCCGTGGCGCGCAACTTTTCGATCTCGTTAAACTTGTCGCGAGCAATTTTCGTCGCACGCATATATGCACTCGCTTTCCAAGATTTTTCTCGCGCCCCGCGACGCTCGACTACGCGTGCGAGCGTCGGACACGCGTAATGGAAGAAAATATATAGTACTAAAAATCGATCGGACTTCGGCGAGTGCATATAGATAGGTATAACATCGTGAAGCGGCCGCGGAAATCTGTAACTGAAAACGTCGATTAGTTTCATCCGTGTGCGTGGCCTTAGAATAATTTGTAATATCTCTCTCTTTCTTTTCACGTTGTAGTTATCACTCGAACCGTTTATAAAAATCTCTGTTCAATATCAAAACTAAACTTTTGTTACAAAAAATTAATAAAGTTATCTTCATTAATACTGTCTTGACAAAGGTAACAAGGAAGCAAGTATCTTGTGCATTGGGCAAAAAATTATCACGAAGTGAAATTAATATATCCAAAGAAATTGTTGATCATGCTCCCCTCTATCCACTGCTGGGAAAGCAATTGTTTCGATCGTATTTCATCTTTACGCTCTAATCATCGGTGTCTATTATTACGATACGATCGTTATTATATCGTTTTGAAATTTAGTTTTAAAATCCTTTTATAATACGCAATATTTCTTTATTACAGCGGCGATGGCTATTCTCGATGGTGATTTATCACAAAGTAAAATCTTATATTGCCCAGACGAAGAAGCGAACTAAACAATATTAAAAAATATAGTGGTCAACGATTCGTATCGACAATCGTGCCGTATTTAGCTCAAAATATTATGTCGAGCCTCTCGATTTGTTTTGTTATTGTATACGATATGTTTACATTATTGCTCATTGGCTCTTGACTCAACACGTAACTTCGAGTCGTGTTCAGTACGCGTCGGAACAATCACGCGAGTGTCGCATCGACTAGAGCTAGTGATTCTCGTGGGGGAGAAAAAAATAAATAAATAAATAAGTAGATCAGTGAGTGCGTGTCCAAAATGTTAGCTCCGCAAGACGAAGACCTCGACGTGCCCAATCCACTGAGACGCGAACGAGCCGAACGGCTCATGATGCACTCCATCCAGACCTCGTGCCTGTACAATATTCTAGCTCTGTACAGCATCCACTACAGGGACGAGCCCGAGCTCGACGAGGAGGACGGCCTGCCTCTGCTGCGTCGCGACACGCCGCTGCATCTGGCGGCCCGGCTCGAGCGGCCGCCGCGCA
This sequence comes from Trichogramma evanescens, assembly GCA_902732785.1. Classification (NCBI taxonomy): domain Eukaryota; kingdom Metazoa; phylum Arthropoda; class Insecta; order Hymenoptera; family Trichogrammatidae; genus Trichogramma; species Trichogramma evanescens. The sequence continues at coordinate 66,660 of CACVKI010145014.1, forward strand.
CGATCGACCTGCTCTTCTGGATATACAGCGCGGACTACGTGAACGAGTCGGGCCTGAGGCACTTCCACGTGGCCTGCCGCTACGGCTTCGGCCATCACGTCGAGAGGTTCCTCGCGGAGGGCCAGGATCCCAATTGCCTCGGACCCGGGGACCAGTCGCCTCTGCACTACGCCGTGGCCCACGTGGGGATGGTCGAGCTGCTGCTGGGACGGGGCGCCCGGCCCAACGTGACCAACGCCGCTGGACTGACGCCGCTGGAGCTGGCCGCGGCGAATCTCCATCCGTTCGCCGTGGACGCGCTCCTGGCGCACGGCGCCACCGATCGCGCGGGCCTGGTCTTCCCCATCGAGGCCTACTGCCGCAACGTGGCACGGTTCGAGCAGGCCGAATTCCTAAACACGTTCAGAGCGCTGAAGCTCATCGAGGTCGCGGAGGAGACGAGCGCGTTCGAGCTGAGCCGAAACGACGCCCGCGAGATCGTGCGAGTCTTCGCGCGCAGCGGAGCGCTGGACGCGTCGGCGCGTCGCGAATCCGAACTGACGGCGCAGACCGAGCCGGGTCAGATACTGAGCCGGCGGCTCACGCTTCAGAACGTGCTCGACATGCCGGACGACGAGTCGAGACTGGCGGCGGTGGCGGGATGCTTCCCGAGCTTGGACCTGGAGTACGACGACGAGTTCGTGCCCGCCGCGTACGCGGGCTCGCCCATTACGCGCGCCTGCGCCGCCGCGGCGAGGTCGCTGTTCCGGCGTTGGACGGCGGACGTCTTCCACGAGGTCTGTCGCGCGCGGCTTCCGTTGCCGATCTGCCACGTGATCTGCAAGAGTCTCTCGAACGAGGATCTGTTGCACGTGCTCGAAGCGGCGAGGCTGTAAATCAATTACGCTCGCGATCCCGTGGAAACAATGATTGTATAAAGATGAGATTTTGGTGTACTTAACAAAAAAAAAGAAAGCCCGGGGTAATAATTTTAATGAAAATTTCACACTTTTGTAATCGTCGTGAGTTCGAAGCTAGGTATAAAATTCAATTTACACACTCGGTGTGTATGATTCATCGAAATAAAGAACGAAACCAAACTTTGTTCATTGATTGAAATATTAGTAAAGATACATAATATGTATGTAGCGATAATTTATACCTTGACAATAAATTTTAATTGTAAATAAATCAATTTGAGAAGTTTTTATTTTTCCACTCGACAAATTTACCGGTAACAAGTTTATAAGTATAAGTATATCTTGTATATACAATGGACAATTGGTTAGTTGTGTTGATCGCCGATTCTAAGCTGCGAAACAAACATCGAGAAGTTATAAACAATCGTAACAATTTTAAACTCTTTAACGAAGTACTTGATTAAATATCTTTACGAATAATCAATCATTTTGGCTCATACATACGCGTGTGTGTGTGTGACGGGCTTTCACACACTCATAAACAAGGACTCGCCCAATTCAATATATTACGTTTACATATAATTATGCACTCGGCATGCAGTAGCCAGCAATCGGCGCGCGCGGGGGACCTACTAGCCTTTGTAGATTATACACGGCTGTCGCGATCGATAAGCAATTATATCGTGTTTAAATTCACGAGCTCATCATCATTTATGCCCGTTGGCGTATCGAGTGTGTGTGTGTGTGTGTGTGTGTGTACAGTAGCCATGTGCTATGTACGTGACACACACACGCACATGCACAAACGTCGCTCGCACTTGTAATAGATTTCGATTTTCAAACGAGACGAAAAACAACAACAGCAGCTCTGCAGCTCCGCAGCAGCGGCTATATAACGACCGGTAAAGGGGTATAATTATCGAGCTTCGAGTTGCAGAAGCTTCCTAATGACGACTCGACAACTTCTTTTTCTTTTCCTTTTTTCCTCATCTTCTTCTCTCTCTCTCTCTCTCTGTTCTCGTTTCGATTAGCCGCGCGCCCGGCTCCGAGTCTTATTTTTCTGGCCAGAGGCTTTCCTTTACTTTTCTGCGCTCGCTTCTCCGTTTCTGTCTCCGTCTATCTATCTGCGGCTGCCGCTGCTGCATCGATGGAGCGTTAACTAAGCCGCTTTTGTTTGTGTCTGTGTCGTTGTTGCCTGGGAATTCAAAAAAAAAAAAAAAAAAGAATGCGATCCTCGCCACCACCGCTGCTGCCACTGCTGCTGGTCTTTTTCTCGGTCGAACTATCGCGAAGCCATCTGGTATATCCACCGCCGACCGCTGTCACACCCACCAAAGTACAGGTAAGCCACTATACGGCTGCGACTGACTAATTGTCCGATTATCAGCACGAATAGTTAGTCACACGAATTTATTTATTTTTTTCCATACAGCTGATCTTCGGCCTGGGCATACCGATGGAGATCGAGGCCAGCACCATCGTCGGCTACGTCATGAAGGCCAACTACAATCTGCCCTACAACTCCACGGTGCTGACCAATCCCTACGTGCGATATCAAAAGAGATCGATTCGAAAATCGACGACGTCCACGTCTCGATACGACCTGTACAGGATGCTGGAGGGCTCGGCGCCCGCCAAGCGGGGCAAGGCCTGCCTGCTGCGCTGCATCTGCGAGCTGGCGGCAACGCCCCTGCGAGATCGCCGATCCTCGATCCTCGCCCAGCTCGTTCACGTACTGTTCACGTGAGTATATATATATGACAATATATTCCCAATTAATCGCCAAAACTAATCGTCCTCGGCTCGATAAAATAACATATTTCCTTGTCTCTCTCTCTATCTGCGGTGATGGTTGAGCGATTGATTGATTTCCTATCTCTCTCTCGTCGCAATATTGCGAAGTCGCTGCTGCGCCGAGCTCGATTGAATATTCAATCGAGCCAATCATCATCGTCATATCATACATATATAGCATATATACACGATGTGCGTATATCGATTGACAGGCCATCGAGCACGCGAGACGACGAAGCAGCGGACGATTGGATCGAGTGGTCGGACCAAGAGTACCGGGCGGCCGAGCTTCTGGGTCGGCGTCATAAAGGCTCGGTGGACGTGGACGTTTGCAGTCGTAACTTCGCCGAGTGCCAAATCAGCATCTTGTCGTACTTCACCGACTATTATCGGGACCATTACGACGACGTAGAGGAGGAGCCAGAGATTTCTGATTAATGATCATCGCTCTCTCTCTCTCTCTCTCTGTATTAAGTTACCAAGAGTTGAGTTCGAATACGCGGAAACTTTGACTCTCTGTCTGTCTGTGTCTGACTGTGTGGGTGGGTGATGTATGCAAAACCGAACATCGAACGTACGTATACGTACGCATACGTATGCGTTGCCGCGTCGACGTTATACAGCAGATCTTATTATTGTCGTGCATATATTATATGTCAGCGATATAAGGCAAACCACCGACGTATGCGTTATCGTTATTTTTTATCATAACGAGATAGATCATTTGTATAATGTTTGCGGTGTGCGAAGTTTGTGAAATAAACTTTACGCGCATATCTATTTGTTTTATTCGAGCTCCGACGCTGAGAGCTTTGATTGCTTTTTTTCTATCCTCGTTCGACTGTATACCTACCTTCTATGCTGATATGCGCCTGTTTGCTCGAAGTATTAAAAAGAAGAAAGGTAGAGAGAGGGAAAAAAGTCAATCCCATTGATACTTTCACCTGCTCCTCCTCCTCCTCCTTCTCTTTTTTTCTTTCTCGCCACGAATCGCGGAGAATAATATTTGAAAATCGCGACTGTGCGGTAATGAGAAGAGACATCGTCGCGCATGGGAAAGACAATGAGCCGTTATACACGCGTCTATCGGCCTCTCTGAGAGGCCCGAAATTCATTCTGTATACGCGAGCGATCGTTGCGCGCGAGCCATGGCCGCGTCCGAGTCGTTTTTTCTGCTGTTCTCGCTGCTGTGCTGTGGCCGTTGGATCGTCGCAGAGGCGTCGAGCGTCGATCACCCTCTGGAGAAACGCAGCCTCGGTCTCACGTATCCCGCGCCACCGACTCTGCTGGTACGTAAGACAAATAATTTATAACTTGGATTTTCGGTAAACTCGAAATGTACATGTTGTCTATGGGACTAATATAAGGACGGTACTTAATACTAAAACTTTGCTTTTTCACTTTGGGGCTCTGGAAATTCGGCCGTACGCCACCTAGCGGTGGCTCGCTAACGAACTGATGCGCGCGTGTCCTATGCGACAGGTTTCCGAAAGTAAAGTAAGACCAAAAACTGCGCTGCTTATGCCCGAGACTCTGCTTTTTCTCCTTTGACATCTAGCGACAACTCGTGTAAATGCAACTGCGCGTTTAAAAAAAAAAGTACTTGAAAATTTTTTACGGTGGCATATATATTATGTTCGAGCTATAGTTTACGGATATAAATCGTCAGCCACGCCCCGAATCATTGGTACTCGCGCATATAATAGCATTATCCTCCACCTTCCTCATTTTCTTCACTTACGAAATCTCAAAATGTTATACAATCTAATCCAACGATATCCTTTTCTATATTTACGCTCAGCTAATCTTCGGCCTGGGCACCCCCCTACAGCTGGAGCGCGAGGCCACGATCGTCGGCGCGTTCGCCAAGTTCATCTACAATCTGCCGATCGACGCGAGCAATTACACGAGGCCCTTCTCGGATCAGCAGCAGCAGCAGCAGCCAAAGACCAGAAGCCGCTGGGCCCTGTACCGGGCGCTGGGCCAGCTGCTGGAGCTGCGCGGACTGCCCGAGGGCCGTGCCTGCGTGCTGCGCAGCATCTGCGAGGCGGCCCACGGACCGTTCGCCCGGGCGGCCGGCGGACTGCTCCAGCCGTTGCTTCAGACCCTGCTCACGTAAGGATATTGTAGGATGGATGTGTGTATACGCGAAGATCGCAGAGAGACAGACAGAGAGAGAAATAGCGTGTACGTATATGAGAGAACGAGGAAGAGGAACAGAGAGGAAGCTGTGTTGTAGCCGAGCCACGCCACGGAGTATCGATTGCCGGTACGCGCCGGCGCCCTCCGAGACTGGTGGTGCTTGCAGCCTCTCTCTCTCGCTCTCTGCTGCACTAGTGTGTGTTGCCGCCGCAGCGTCGCGATCCTCTCCGCGTGTGTATACACGCACACACACAGGCACACCATACGAGGCGTCAGCAGCAGTTGGCTTCTCCTTTTTGTGTCGACTCTCTGTGTCTCTTCCTCTCTCTCTATACCGTACTTATGCGCTATATATAATGACAAAAAAATAAATAAATAAATAAATGCATTCACCCACGCACTACTACTACCACTAGTTTCTTCTTCTTATATGTATGTGTGTGTGTGTGTGTGTACTTCCAGACCGTCGAGCACGATCAACGAGCCGTACGACGTGCACGAGGACCGCGACTACGTCGAAGCCGAGGCGCTGGGACGAGGCCAGGCTGCTGCTGCTGCAGCGGCGCAGGAAGCTGCTGTTGCTGCTACGGCTACGGCGGCCGACGCCCGCTGCCACGCCCTCTACCCTCGCTGTCCTGTCAGTATCCTCGACGCGTTCACCGCCGTCGTGGCGCAAAAGCCAGAACGACGACGACGACGACATGGACCGACTGCATTCGATGATGACTTGAATGGCAATAATAACAACAACAACAACAGTAGTAGTAGTAATAACAACGACTCCAACGTTGATTATGCCAGCAGCAGCAGCAGCAGCCCACCAGGGGATACTATCGCCACCGACGCTGCCACGACGACGATTCCTTTTCTCGAATTTTAATGGCTATTCCGGGGGCTGCTGCTAGGTGTATAGTACAGTTGTAAGTAGTAACACGTCCCACGAGCTGAGCTGCTGCCTGCCATCGTTGAGAGAGAGAGAGAGAGAGAGAGATCTTATGTACACTTAGACTTGCAGCTAGGCTTGTTTCTTTGGCAGCAGACTCTCCGAAGAAGAAAGGCTCTCGTATAGTTGTGTGTGTACGTAAAGGTTTTATTGCATTACTCGCGCGTGCAGCAGCAGCAGCACACCGTGTGCACGTGTAATTGCAGCAGCGGCAGCAGTAACGGCTATAAAGCTGCTTTGTAAATACATATAGTTTTTTTTTTATAGGATTACAAATAAAGTGCGCAAAAGAAAAAAAGAAAGAAAATAAAGAAAACGAGCGAGAACGAAACAAAAAAAAGAAACCCATTCATTCTCGCTTCCCTTATATTACCCCTTTTTTCCAAATATATTTTTAAGCTATTTGTTTTTGCCTTAATGTAAGTATAATATATAAACACACTCGAAAAATGTAAACCTCAAATCCTCCGACTGGATTATACAAAGGGCCGGTTCGCAGTTTATAAGGAAAACATAATAAACCACCGTGGCCAGGCCACTCCTGCCACGTCTGACTGCACAACTACTATACCACTTGGTTTTACTACTTATACCGCTAGCTGCTGCTCGTGGGCCGCGCGGCAATGAGCTTTCTTTCTTTCTCTCTCTCTCGTCGAATCACTTATCACTCGCTTCAGTAGCGCAATTACCCGAAAATTAAGTGGAGGGCTTTATAAGCTGAGCAGTGGGAGCAGCAGCAGCTCGTCTCTCTCGTGCGACTATGGGTGTGCGCGTATGCGTGTGTACAAGCGGCTTGCGCTTTTGCGCTCGCTTTATACTAGCTATGCAGGGAGCGCAGCAGCAGAGAAACGAGGAAAAGGGGGTGGAGGAGAGAACATCGGAGGGAGCAGCAGTGGCAGAGAGGCGCATTGTTAGCTGCCGTTTGCCAGTGTTATCGGCGCGCAGCGGCATGGCCTGTTAAACATGCACCCACACACGCATACGTATATAGGTGTGTATGCGCGCTACTGCAGAGATGCTAGAGAAGTAGGTGAAGTATAGCAAGTAGACCTTATAAACGTGTACTTACGCGCAGTATGTGTGCCACGCACACACACACATACACACACAAACACACACGCACAGTTCGCGCGCGCGTCTATTATTGTATCAAGTACGCAGTAGTAGTAGTGGTAGCAGGGAACGGGAGAAAAAGGGAATTCCTCGCGCGCGACTGAAAACACACAAAAAACAGCGAAAAAGAAAGAAAGAAAGAATAAATGAAGAGAGCGAGCGAGAGGGAAGCATAAAGGCGCGAGGCGCGAGCGAGCGAGCGAGCGCGTTAATTAACGATTTGCATTCGGCAATTATGAAATTTTGCTCTCGATTCTCTCCTCGGCGCGGCACCGAACTCTCTTTGCGTCCGTCTGTCTGTCGCTCTGCTTTGTAGTCTCTCAGCAGCGGCCTATAGCCTATAGCTCTGCTGTAGAGTATACGTACGGCAAAGTTTTTCCGAACCGACGAGCGGCGACGATTCATCTTCTCTCTCTCTCTGCCAGAGAAAGAGAGAGAAAGAGAGGCAGAGAGAGGAGAAAAGTGAGTAGGCTCTTAACCTGCCGATAGTATAACCGGTTTCGCGCGCCCCTCTCGACACTGAGTAGTACAGTATAGTTGCTAAAAGCGCGCGCGTATATAGGTGGACATGCCGCTCGCTCGCTCGCTCTTATAAGCTGCCAGAACGTATCTACCGAGCTTTCAACTGGCAAATCCTCACTCGCTCACTCGCTGATGCTGTTGCTGCTGCACTCCTTTTTAGCCTCTCTCTCTTTCACTTTTTTTATACTATATATATCGACATCTAACGAAGCGCATTTTCTCGAGGAAAAACTTTTCTCTCCACCCACCCCCCAGAGTTGCCGCTGCTACACACAGCTCGCGCGATCGTTCGGTTCGTTCGGCAGGAGGAAGAAACTTAAAAGCGCGAGCTTTCCCGTATTATATATACGGTATATATCTATCTATTCCATCCACACCCTTTCCTCCCACTGCTGCTGCTCGTGCTCGGTGGACTTGTCCAGCAGCCGCCCGTCGTATAATTAAAAAGGCTCAGTTACGACGTAGCGTGCTGCGTCTATATATTGATAATAATAATGGGCTTGACATATTATCGGATGACCATTCGGTCCTCTTTCGCACCTTTGTGTTCTGCTACACGCTAGAGAAAGAAAACTCACTATCCCGAGTGAGAGAGAGGAGGTATACGTTATACAGCGACGATTGGCAGCGAATAACGAGCATCCTGATTGACTTCCGGAAAAGCTCCGATCGCCCGAGCTTGCAGCGCGACGCGCAGAAAGAGGAAATTCAAAAGGAAATGAGAGACGACTCGATGCCTTCCTTTCGTGCTCTCGCTCTCGCTCTACCTTTTCGCCCTTATATATAACAACACTTTATATCGCGTCGCATCACTCGGAGCTGCCAGTTATAGGTACTCGCTTCTTCTCGCGCGCGCCGTGCGGCAGCGGCTATTATATACAGACGGCCGAGCTTGCGCGCTTGCCTAAATTTACAGCGTTTTTTTCTCTCTCTCTTTCTGTATTTTTGTGCGCTATATTGGAGTCGGAAAGTGTCCCTGATGGATCGCTTGTTTTTTGGTTTGAAAAAGTTTCGCGCTACCCCTTCGTCGACGCGCAAAAATCATAAACCATCTCTCTCTCTCTCTCTCTCTCTTTCTCTTCGCTCGCGACCGACACAAAAAAAATCATCCCTAAAAGTGGCTCGACGCAAACGAGTGGCATACATATAATAATACTCTTCACGTCGTTTTCACGTGCACCGCAGAGCACTGCGTCGATTAATCGCGCGCGAGTTTGCATATCATATGCAAAATGTGCATATCCCGCGTACAACAGAATGGCTACGTCAGCGGCACGCACACACACACACACGCACCAAAAATGGATACATTTTCTTTTATGCGGTAGCCCGCGAGGCAACGACAGAAGCAGCAGCAGCCACAACGTCGGCGGCGGCTCGATAAGAAAAATGAGAAAAGAAGTATAACACAATGTCTCGAAGGAATTATTGGATACAAGAGCCAAGGGAGTATATAATGCACGGCGACTATCCCTTCGCCTCCCAGCGCATAAGGGATAACTCTGCCTGCCTGCCTGCGCTACCCGCGAAATAAACGAAGCGTAAAGAAATCAAAAAAGGCCGCAGGAACTCGTCGCTGTGTATACATATATCTACTTGGAGTAACTGCGCTCCATATTATTATACATGTATATATGAAAATTTAATTTACTCCGTTTTTAGGCCTCGGCTATATAGCGAGGTACCGTATAGCAGTAACCGCAAGAGCTAATATTTGGCCAGCGTAAGAAAAGAAAGAGAGAGAGAGAGAAAGGAGCTCTCCTTTTTTTCTTTTCTCGGAGGCAGCGTCGATGCCGCTGCTGCTGCCCAGGTCAGTTGCTAGTAGTAGTGGTAGTAATAGTATAATAACCGGCTGTAGCGGACTCGTACAGCGCTGTAATATACAGAGCTCCAAAAAAAAAACAAGTAAAAAACAAAAAATTGTCCTTACCCGCTCACGCGTGTATTACTCGTGTACGCGCGACAGTAGCAGTGAGAGAGAGAGAGACACACACATACACACAGACGGACTCAGAAATGCTGCTCTTGCTGTTTCTTCCGAGCTTGGTCTCTGCCACCGGCGAGCCTGTACTGCTTTTTCCACGATCGACTCTCTTTCAGGTAAGCTACATATACACAAGTACATATACGTGTAAGTGTGTGTGTGTGTGTGTGTGTGTATGTGTGTGAGTGTGCGGCGGGCGCAATCGTTTCAAACGTCACTGCAACTCTCGGCTTTTTTCCCTTTTATACACGGTATACGCAAACGTTGGCTGTTTTTTCCTTTCTCTCTCTCTCGTGCGACGGTAGTGGTGTTTTTTAGCTCGTCGCTTGACGCACACATACATACACACACACACACACACGGCGTGTATACTTACTGTACTCGCGAGTCGATTCGTGCCGCACACGCGTCTATTACGACGGTAACGAGCTATTTGCTCGGCAGCGGCGGCGGGAGCCCTTCGCGCGTCGTCTTGTACAGCAGCAGCAGCAGCCCGCGCCCTTTAAGAGCGACGTTGAGCAAGCTTTAATTGCATCGTTAATTCGTGGAAATTGAATTATTATCCCCCTCTCTCTCTCCGCTTGTAGCAGCAGCAGCAGCGCCTTTACGAGGCACGGCCCCGGACTTTCTCGCACACAGCTCCTTTTCTCTCTCTCTCTCTCTCTCTCTCTCCGATATAACGAGTTTGCCGACGCTCGAGTGAAAAATTAACGACAGGCAGCGGCAGCGGCTCTACACTACAAACTCGTAGTAGCTAGCTAGCTCTAGCTGAAGCTGAAGCTGATATATACCAGTTTTTCGAAAGAAAGAGAGAAAGAGAGAGAAAACCCCGAGCGCATACAAGCTGCTGCTGCTTTTTCAAGTTTGCTCATGCCCCGGCGCAAAAGCTCGAGTTAGCCTGCAAAAAGGAAGACGGCGATTTTCAAAGCGAGGCCTCTCTAAATGAATAACGAGAGTGCACCTCCGAGTTGCTGCCTGCCTGCCTGCCTTGCCTGCTACCTGCCTGCCCGTTGAAGAGCTACAGCGCTCCGAGCTTCGGGGATGGATTTTTTTTTAATTCCCGTTCGATCGCTTTCTCGCGTTGCCGCACTCAAATACGCACACGCACACATTTATATTTTCCTTTTTCCTATTTTTCTTTTTCTTTTTTTTTTTCCTGTACACAGTTCGTCGTGGCGGCGTCGACGCCGATAGCCCAGGACAAAAAGGGCAGCCTGGTGCTCAATACGGGCTTTCAATTCAATTACGCGATGCCGTGGAACTTGACCCAGTTGGGCCATCCGACGCCGGTGGTGCACGCCCGTAACAGTCGACAAGTGCGGCAAGAGCCGGAGCGGCAACCGGAGCAGTTGAATTTGGAAAATGTTTACCTCGCGTTGGAGAACGCACTCGAGGAGTGAGTATATATATATATATACGTATACACGTTGCATGTATAACAGAAGCCAATATACGATCGCGAGAATCGAAATCGCGACTTATATATGTACCATTAATTATTGTTACTTAAATCTCGAACGGGAAAAGGTCAACGCTATGCGCATATATTGAGAGGGTTGTATATATATATATACATAAGTGCATATTACTATAACGTCGAGCTCGGTGGCAATTACCAAGTTTTCGCACAGTTGCTACGGAGACATGCTGCAGCACAGCGGCGTACTGGGTCTGGTGCGTCGGCGGCGGCGGCTTGTTATAAGCGACGATATTGCCACCCTTGCTGCATATATTGCAGAGAACACCGATATATATATATGTAACGTATACTCGAGTATAGTAGCTGCCAGCTGTAATAAGCGCGCGTCTATATGCCTGTATACGATAACAAGCTCGAGGAGCCGATTTTTCGTAATATCGCCTCGCTCGTTCTCGAGTGGGCACGATGATGATATCGAATGGCAATAAACGCTTCGATTATCGTCCCTATTTCTCCTCTCTATCCCACATCGAGTCGTTCGTTTGTTTTCTTTTCACGAATGTTATATTTTTCGTATTATGCGTATAGACACGGCTGGGGCGACGGCAGGAGCTGCCTGCTGAGGTCCATATGCGAGCACGCCGAGGCGCCGATCGCGAGGAGCTCGACGTACGACTCCTCGGAACACGACGTCGTCGAAGAGATCGTCCATCTGTTGCTCACGTGAGTATATACAATAATATCCAGATTCAGACGTCAGTGTTCGTGTTCAGACTCTTATACTTATATTCGTTGAACTTGATTCGTTCGCTCGCGGGAGCGACGATTCGGGATGTTCACCACCTAGCGGTGACTCACGGTTACAAATGTACATAGTTTTCATAATATTTAGGTTGATCACGCACGAGGTTATCATTGTTATCGTTCTGTTCTCTCTCGATCTCTCTGTATATGTACCTCTTTGCCAAGCGTCGTAAGTACTAAATAGCCTAGCCTCGTTCAGTGTGCCTATATAGCGCACAAACGAACGAGGACCAAGAGAGAAGAGAGAGAGAGAGAGAGACGTAATCGTGGATTATAGGAACCAAAGCCATACACACACACACACACACACACACGTACGTACGTACGTCAGGCAAGGCGAGGGCTCGGGTTCTCTATATGTAGCTCGAGGCCACACAGTAAGAGAAATTCTCTCCCTAGCAGCGGCAGCTTGGCGCAGTGTTACCCCAGTATAAAGGAATCGCTACTGCCTCTCTGCTAACACACACACACACATATATATAGACGCACAGATATATACGCGTGTGATCGCTGGCTGAATTCGATTCGAGATTGGAAGCTCGAGCTGCTGCTGCTGCAGTCTAGCTAGCTGTGTGTCTATGTGTGTACTCAAAGCTCGCGCCGTTCGCTCGGCTCGGCTCGCTCGGAGCTCCGCGAGCGAGTATAAGGGAACTTCTGACCGATAAATTGTTTGAATCGAAGCCAAATATCTGCAGCGCTCGGGCGCGCGTCTATACGTATCCGTCCTATACGTATGTGTTTGTGTGCGTACTATATGTATATACCGTATGTGGCCGCGCGTGTAGTTTAGCGCATTATCGCTCTTGCTCTCTTGTGTTCTCTCTCTCTCTCTCTCTCTCTCTCTCGCAAACGCACACACGGAGAGAGAGAGAGAGAGCTACATTTTAGCAATTAAAAATACCTCCGAAAGCTCTCTCACGCCCGCGTGTTTTTTTTTGTAGGGGCAGGGCAGAGCTTGCGAGATGTTCTAACGGTATTTATTATAGGTTTTTGAGTCTTCTGTATACGCGCATACGTGTATGTGTGTGTGTGTGTGTGTTTTCTACGACGATAGATAGAAAGAGTAAAAGCTCTCGCTCGCGCGCGAGAGAGCTTGCAGCGTTACTGCCGCTGCACACACACACAGACTATTCACTCGGTCGCTCGCTCGCGCAATCACGTTGACTCTCTGCTGCTGCTGCTGCTCACAGAGAGGATCGATACGAATGTGTCCTTTTCGCTTGCCAACAACTGAGAGAAAGAGAGGAAAACGCCCCGCTCTTTATATACGTATATAGATATATACATCTATTTCGAGCTATCGCCTCGCGTGCATGTATTATATATCACGTACTCGAGATATAGCTTCGGATATTTTTTCTCTCTCTCTCTCTCTCTCTACCATGTATACTTTCATCATAATCAATGCGATATATATGCACATGCACACAGGCCATCCGAGGAAATAAACGATCGAGAGAGTCAATGGAGCGGCGGCGGCAACTTTACTACTACTTCGTCGTCGTCGTCGTCGTCGTCCAGGGCGAGCACGATGATCGTCGACTATCTCGAAGCCGAAATTGCGGGCAGAAGTCGCGAGCGCGGACACTGTCGCGATGTTTATGGATTAAACTGTCCGGAATCGCCGCTCGAGATCTTCACCGAGTTGTATGATGCAGATAGCATGGAGGAGGACGAGGAGAACGGCGAGCTGTGATTGCGGCGCGCTGCGCGCTGTATATGCCAATTTTGCACCTCGTATAACTAAAGCCATGTACATAATAATGTTAATAATAAAGACGACGATGATAATAATAATAATAATGAAAGCTGTAAGAATGGACGTTTCGCGTAATAAAGTAAAATTAATATGCAATATAAATCGAGGACCCCGGCAGTAGTATCTCTCTTCCCTCTCATTTCATTTTCATTTTCCTTCTTTTTTATCTTTTTTATTCCTTTCTTTTTTACGTTCTTCATCACACTCGGTACGCGAGCGCTAGCGCACGCCCTTATAACTACGCACAACAGCAGAAGCAGCAGCAGATCCTTGGATATATAGAAGAGCAGAGCGCGAGAGAGGGCTATTTTTCTTTTCCCTCCCGATTCTCTCCAGGGAGAGTTGGCCCTGCCGCGGCTCGCGCTTGTACGCGCGGTTATTTCTTTTTTATTTTTCTTATACCTCTTCTCCCTATCCTTCCTTCCTCCTTTTTTTTCCATATATACTTTATACTTTACCTTTATTTTTAAGCTTTGAGGATATTTCGGCGCGCGCGTTTACATTAGCCTGGCGAGTATATAGAAGCGATATAAAAGAATTACTTAAGAAGCGGTGGTGGTGGTGGTGGTGGTGAAACGCGGGCAATTTACGCGGGCGCGCGAGCTTTTCCTCAACTTTTCGTCTTAATTAAGAAAGCCGCTCTCTCTCTCACTCGCCCTCTATATATATCTATCTATCTATAATAATAACAACATCGGGCAGCAGCGGCGGCGGTAGCATAACAAGCAGCTCGCGCGTAGAGTACGAGTTCTCTATAGGTATATATAAAATCGATGATTATTCGAATCATTTGGAAGCTTTGGGCTGTATATAACTATATAGCGAAAAAACGAGAAAGAGAGAGAGAGAGAGTATAAGAATGTTTACCTTAGCTTTTAGCTGACTAATGCCATACGCGCTGTATGTATGTATGTGTTGGAGGAGCCTCCACTGCTGCCGCTGCTCTAGGCAGGGCAAGAGAGAAACTTGTTCGCAGAAAGCTTTCCGTATTTCGACGAGCAAGTTCACAAAACTCTCGGTTGCTGCTGCTGCTGCTGCTGCTGCACCCCCTGCGTGTGTATATATATCTATAAACGAAGAAGAAGGAAAAAAGAAGAGGAAGAAGCAGAAGAAAAAGAAAGCATGAAGCGAGAGCTAGTTGCTGCATTCTTACAACTTCTACTCGGCTTGTACTGCTGCTATGCTAGCCATCATCCGCCCCCGCTCGTCTATCCGAACGGTGGAATTCTTAAGGTAAAGCTTTCCATATACACTTTTTTTTGTCCTTTTTTTCATTTTTGTTTATTCGAACTCTCGCGTATTGAATAATAATATAATAACAATAATAATGATAATGTTGTTGCGCAGCTGCTGATCGGCGGCACGTTGCCCATAGCCATGCCCAACGGCCGCATCGTCGTCTACGGCCACAACATACAGTACCAATTCAATCTGCCGGCCAACGCGAGCCTGTTCGGCGAGACGCCCAAGCTACGCAAGCGTCGAGCCGTTTCGAACGAGGCAGAGGAGGACGAGCGTGGATTGTTTTACCGGATGGTCGAGCACGAGCTCGAGAGGTATAATATATATAATATATTTTGTGATGAAAAATGACAAAAGACACAGCGTCGATCGATCTTTCTTTATTTCTCAAATTTTTTTTTATATCTATTCGATGTTATAAAAAAGACGAGGCAGACCGAGCAAGGACTGCCTGAAGAGGAGCATTTGCGAGTCCGCCGAGACGCCGCTGAGGGATGACGGTCTCCTAGGCGAGATATTCCACGTACTGCTCACGTAAGGACTTATCTCTCTCTTTCTCTCTTTCTACGATATATGCGCGGAATGGAAAAATTGAAATATCGTCTTCTCTTTCGCGCAGGCCAGATTACGGAGATTCTTCGCAGCAGCGGTGGCAGCGGCACCGGGAGTACATCGAGGCGGCTGAAATCGGCAGAAATGGACTCGACTGTCTCGAGGCTTTTCCCGACTGTCCGCCGGGCTCGGGGCTGCTCGATCACGTCTCGCGGGTTCTCTTCGCGCAAGATTAATGATCGTATATCGTCGTCATATATTGGCCTGTACATATGATTTTTTTTTACATCGTTACTTTGTATCACGAATAAATTGAAAAAAAAATGAAAGACAAGTAAAGAAAGATATCGTTTTTCCATTCGCCGTTGCTGTGTAAAAATTCCGCATGGATTGCCGCTAATTAATTGTGTACATACCCTCGACTCATACCGCTACATACATACATACATAATCCGTTAAAATATGAAGCGGAACTATATGCTAATCCGCGCGCGATCTCCGCTTCTGCTGGCATTTTATTTGCTGTTTAATCAACTGCACCGCCACCGCCGCTACTCGTCGTCGTTCGATCAACTCGCGACTCGCGACGAGAGAAGCCGAACTCAGTTGTGTGTGTGTGTCTCGATTTTCGAGAGCTGGCAGAAATAAAAAAATTCGCGAAGCTCTGTGTACGGGATAAATTTTACATATTATCCGCTCTTCCGTGTATAAATACTCGGTAAGCGATGTATATATACATAAACAGCGGAACGACGCTTAATTATCGAGTCTGCGTTATATGTGTGTGTCTGTGTGTATACATTTCGAGAGAGTGATTAATTCTCAATGATTAGCCGGCGCTAAAAAGCGTAGCGAGTATAGCAGTTTGTATCCTCATTTTTTTTCCTCCTCCTCCTCTTCTTCTTCTTTTTCTTTGCTTTTGTTTTCTTTGGTATATAACGGGTGGGTTTTGTATATAGCAGCAAACGAGAAAAGTTCATGTACATCTACGAAATATACCCGCGCGGATATAGCCTCGAGAAGCACAAGCTCGTCGATCGTAAGAGCCCCGAGGTCTCATTGTGTTTTTTCTCTCTCTCTCTCTTGTGCTCCCGTCTCGACATTTATTTTTGTCTTTATACGAATTAATATTGCTACTTAACGGAGCGTAATCTGCCGCATTCATTTCTTTCATTTTTTCTTTCTTTTTCTCTCTTTCTCTCTCGTCCAGCCCGCTATATACCCTTTGTGTTCTTCAATTGTCCTCCGGTAATACATATATAAGCTCGCTCGTTTGTTCACCTGCTTTTAATAATATACATCTATATATATCTATGTACATCGTCGAGATACTAATTGCAATGGCAAAGTTGCAGCGGCCGCAGAGCAGGAGGAGGAGGAGTGGGAGGAGTCATTGGCGCAAAATTTTCAGCTCTCTCTCTCTCTCACAGGACTAAAATTAGTATATTATACACGATCTCTCTCATCTCGGCGCATGTGTGTAACCGGTGTGCTCCATACGAACGAGGAAGAGCAGCAGCAGCAGCAGCAGAGAAGAAGAAGAAACGCAGGGAAAAGAATCTGCAGCAGCAGCAGTGCCAGCTCAGCCATACACCCACACCCACACTCACACACACATACACACAGGATGTACGGTGTACTGCGGCTACTTTTGCTGCTGCTAGTCGCAGCAGTCGCGGTCGGTGTAACATCTGGCGCCCAGCGACACAGGAGATTCGTCGCCTTCGGCAAGGGTAGCACGTTCGCCGTGAGTTATACAAACTTTTTGCCTTTTCTCTTCTCTCTCTTTTTTTTTTTCGTCGCCCACCCGACGACCCCCCTTTTTTCCTCCTATGCTACTTTTATTTCTCTCTCTCTCTCTCTCTCTCTCTTTCTCTGGAGAAGCTGCTGGTGCTGGTACTGCAGCACGTGCATGACGCGTACGCGCGAGCGCGAGCATTATCCGAATTATTTGCAGCGCGACGAGTAAAAAATAAATAAAAAAAAAAAAAAAACCGAGCATAGAGAAGGAAAATCTTTCGACAGCTGCTGAAATTCATTATGCAACTCTCCCACACCCTTCCTCTCTCCCGGCGCCAATTCCTCTTGCATTATTCAAGCGCGTTACGATATACATATATCTGTACGCGTATTTGACCATTCAAATTGTCGATTCTCTCTCTCTCTCTCTCTCTCTGGCGCTGTGCAGTCGTCGTCCTAACAGCAGCAGCAGCTTTGCAATGCAATGTGCTTATTTTACAACAGCAGCAGCAGCAGCAGCAGTGGTTGGTGGCCTGGTGGTGCAAGAAAAACACGTACAGAGGGTATACGAAGGCCGAGAGTGACTAACGGCCATGTGCTCGCTCGCTTGCCACTGGCACAGTATAGTATAGAGAGAGAGAGACAGAGAGAGAAAGAGCTTGGTGCGACTGGCACAGATTTACAACGATACTAGGCTACTATACGGCGCGGGGGCGAGGCCGGGACGTGTATGTATAGTGGCATACACATATATACACACACGAGGGCAATTCCTCGATACGTATACACAGCGAGGGTGGCTGGTGGTTGTAATTTTTCCGCTTTTCTTTCTTTCTTCCTCCTGTTCATTCTCTCTATATACGCGCGTGTGTGTGTGTGTTATACAGTACCGGCTGAACTACAAAGTGCCGCTATTCAAGAACAACACCATACTGTACCAGGCCAGCGGTTTCAAAGCCGCTTGGCAGCTACCCGAGAAGAGCGACAACTACAAGCTGCAGAAGCCACAGCCACAGCCTCTGAAGTCGAGGAGGAGGTGGAGCAACTCGGGTGGCCACCGCCGCCGCCGCATCGGCTCCAGGGACATTCGCGATACCATGCACGATCTTTACGAAAGGTAGTTTATTATTGTTACTTATTACTTGTTGGTATTATTATTGTTGCAACGAGTAACGAAAAAAAAGGAAGAGAGAATCAAAAGAAAAGCGACGCCAGAATTGTTTCGTCCATTCATTTTCTTTTTTTTTGCTTTCAACAAACACACAAACAACACACAGCCACGGCTTTGACGGCAAATCTTGCCTCGCGAAAAGCCTCTGCCAATCTCTCGAGCTCGTCGAGCGCAAGGACGGAGTAATGGGAAAAATAGCGCACTTACTCTTCGGGTGAGTATAACTGCGCACTCTTGTGCTGCTGCTACCGCCGCTGCTCCTATATCAAAGGCAAAGCAATACACACGAGTCTAGTCTAGCAGTAGTGGTGGTAGTTATTAAGCTCGAGCTTTATTTAATTGGATTGATTTTGCATGTACACCACCACCATCCGTCGTCGTGCCGAGCGCAGTCAGTCGTTGGCTGATTCACTTGTATGCGGAAATTATGCCTCAACCGACGCCGATCGCTGCCCTCTCAGCCTGATCGGATTCAAGCCGATTCACGCCGGCTCGGAATTATGAAAAGAGGGAAGGAGAGTAAATCCGGGAGGGAAGGTATTTTCCCCTCCGCGCTAACGAGTGTCAACTCTGTATGTGCATCGCAGAGTCGGCATCGGCTTATGTATTTTCCATTGAGGATTCTGTATTTATATACACACATGCCACGCGTAACTGCTGATTTGTACGTTTGTTGTTGTTGTTGTTGCTGTTGTCGTTTAATAAACACGTGTAATTTAATTGTTCTGCTCCGATTCTGGTTTTTTTTTTGTATTCCTTTTCCTCCCATCCCCGTCCCCGGCGCAGCGCGGATAAATACGAAAATTCCCTCATTATTTTTGTTTAACCATGCGTCGACTCTTCCGTGAATGCTCTGCTCTGTGTGTACACGTACACACACAGGCGCGTAGGTGAGAGCGTTAATTTACAAATTTTTGCCTCGCCTCGCGCAAACATTGGCTCTTTTTCTCCCACCCTTGTTCCATATATACGTACATTCAGCGCAGCTCATAACGAGAGAAAGAGGAAGGAAAAGGTACTGCGGCAACAGCAGCAAAAATAAAAAAAAGAATCAAAGGAAGGAAAGAGAATTCCGTTTGATATTCAATTAGACACTCTAGAGGAGCGAAAGTACGCGCCTCTGTGTAACACCGACATTATACTCACACATATATTTCTATAAACTACACATTCACATTGATACACACATACGACGGGACAGTCTGTCTCGATCTGCGTTGACATGCGGACGCGGACACTACTAATACAGCTACTACTGGCCATTTGCTGCTGCTGCTCCGCTTCCAGCATAACGAACCAAGCTGCCTTGAAGAAGCTGAAGAGATACTTCGTTTTCCCTCAGGGCAGCAACATCCAGGTGGTCTACTGTCTGACCATCGGCGCCGAGGGCCGGCCCGACGGCGACCTCGTGCTCGGCCTCACCGCCGCCCTGGCTTACGAGCTGCCAAGCGGCATAAGCGACGACGCGATCAACGACGTGGACGACGACGACGAAGGAGCAGCTTCATCAGCGGACGACAAGTTGGATCGTAGAAATAATTATAATTATAGTTATAAAAATAGGAAGAAGAATGTCCTGCACAGGCGCAGTCGAGCCGCCGTCTATCCGAAAATCGAGGCCTTCCTGCAATCGTAAGTTTTTTTTATGTATACGTTTAAGAGTCTGAGTCGAGACGACGCAGTTCTCGAGTGGTTTTCGCGAAACGATCATTGTGTTTATTTTCCCTCGACGACGACGACGACGACGACGACGACGATGTTTCAATTAAACTTACGTCGCTCTCGCTGTTGACTCTCTCTCTCTCTCTCTCTTCAACACGATGCCATGTACTTCATTTAAACTTCCACTTTTCTCTCTCTTCTCGTCTCGTCTCGCTCGAATCCACTCGACGTCCGTCGCCACCGTCACCGCCATACCGCTGTTACTTTGACAATGGGTGTATACAGAACGGGTCTCGACGGCAGATCCTGCGTCATGAGGGCACTCTGCGAGGCCGGCCAGAGGCATCCCAGTCAGCGGGGCAGCGGCAGCTTCGTCCAAGAGCTACTTCACGCCATTTTCACGTGAGCCACAAAGAAGTTTCAGCTTCGCCCTTCCAAAGGCCTCGATTATTTTAATATTAACGTAACAATCATCTTTGGTGCACAGGCTGAGACAAGACGGTGACAGCTTCGACAGGGAGGATCATCGGGAATACGACGAGGCGGCGGGGACGGGTAGAAATTGCGCCGAGCTCTATCCAAGCTGCCAGCAGTCCATCTACGATCTGGACTTTTGACGATAAATAAATAAATATAGTTGTTAGGACATCGCAAATATATACACTGTATAATAAACATTTTTGCTACCTACCCATACCTATACTCGTAAAAAAAAAGTAAACGCATCGAGAGTGTCGGTACTTAGACACCCGTATTAGCGTGATATAATATAATTAACGCTTGCATGTGTGTATGTGTGTGTGTGTGTGCGTGGCCATTCGTCGAGACGAGCACCGTAAACATATTTAATACTACCACTACGCAACAAAAACATGCCGCCCATTCGACGAGTCGTTCTGATTTTCATGCTGATGCACTGCCTCGGCAGTACCACCACTACCAGCCAGAAACAGCAGCAGCAGCAGCTCGCTAAGAGAGAAGTGCCGCAGGGATACAAGTATCTCGTCTTTCCACAGGGCAGCAATGTCCAGGTACGTACCATATAAATACGAAAGAAAAAAAATCATCCCATACACAACGCACATCCTATCGTGTATCTTTGGATTCTGCTCTTCCGCAAGCTGGTCTACTGCATGACCGTGGCGAGCCTCGGCAAGCCCCAGGGTCTGTTCACGTTCGGCGTCACGGCGGGCCTGGCCTACGAGCTGCCCTACCGCGCCACGGTGCCGCATCGTCGCCCGGCCGAGGTCTATCATCGACGCAGCCGTCGACAGCTGTACGGGCGGATCGAGTCGCTGCTGAGGACTCGGGGTCATCCGGAGCCGAGGGCCTGTCTGCTCAGGGCTCTGTGCGAGGCCGGCCGCGCCGCTCGCAACAATAACAGCGACGATAATAATCGCGCCGCTGGGAGTGGAAAGAGGTCCTTCCAGCGGGAGATTTTGCACTCGATTTTCACGTGAGTATCGCAAATTTATTCATGGAAAATCGACGAAATTCGCGACTCTCTGTGCTTGCGTATTATACAGCAGAGCACACTCGAATCCGGGCCTATATATATTCACGTATGTATGTGTGTTACGTGTATATAGGTATCCAGAGTGGTCTGGCGAAGACGTTGACGAGGACGACGACGAGAAGCAGCCGAGTCAGCAGCAGAATCGGCTCAAAGCCTTGGAGTACGACAAAGCTTACAACGCTCAAGACGACTGCGACAAGCTCTTTGCCGTCTCGGGCTCGGGCTCAGACTCGGCTTGTCCTCTGCTACAGCTCTTGATATGATGTGTATTATATACGTATAAAATAAACTGCGAATGCGAAACTCGATAACATGTGCGCGGCGTATCATCGAATGTATATCGTATAATTTCTGTACGACCTGCGCTGCTCCGCTCCTCTCTTTATTTGGGTCACAATAAAATTAAAAAAAAAAAAAAAAGCTCTCGTGCAAACCTTTTTTTGATACATGTACATATTATATATATAAAAAAAAAGGAACTCGACTCGACGCGCTAAAAGCTCTTATGTGTGTCTGCGCATATCCCCCCATACATAAAATCTCGTTGCGCCCGAGCGACAAATAGTTTTAGCTTTTCTTGCATGCGCTATGTGTATGTGTGTGTGTGTGTGTGTGTGTGTGTGTGTTGACTGCCACTACCACCAACACATCTGCTTCGCTACCTACTACTATACCTGTCACGCAAGCTCAGGGAATGCGCTGAAATTTTAATAGCGCTTTTGTGGCTTGTGCTTGCGCGCGCGCGCTTTATACAGCTCGCAGTCTCGCCTATATCGCAGCAGCAGCAGTAACTCGACGTTTAATTACACTAAACTATTTACTCTGCGAATCGACCGCTTGATATATTCATTTTTCTCTCTCTCACTCTTCCACGCCGAAATGCTGCGTGTCATACCGTATGACCTTTTATATGCATGTATACGAAGCTTTCGAGTAAGTTTTCTGTCTCCCTTTTCCGGGATGGTACGGAAGGCGCGCGTCGAAATGCACCTGAGGGATGCGCGCGAGTAGAGCTGGAGTCTCGAGGCTTTATCGCGGCACATATACATATCCTTTCTGTCTCTCTCTCTACGTCTAGCTCGCTCGACTCTCAGCTACAGCTTCTTATACAGGTATATACATATATTTCTTGGGTAATATGACTAGCAAGTGCTCCCTCGAGGAATTGGCACACACATACACATACAGCTATATACACAAATAGCACGAATAGAGAGAGAGAGACTGTAATATGTGCCCCGTTATTTTTTCGACTTACTGCTGATTATTACGTTTGCGTATATCATATGCATAGAGAGAGAGAGAGAGAGGAAAAACGGGAGAAACGTATGCGGTACGTATACGTAACCCGGATTTATATATACATTTTTGCCAGAGAGAGAGAGAGATCAGTCCGTCGTCGTCGTCGTCATGGATGCTCGACTCGTCCTTTTCCTCTACGTCTTCGTCTTCCTAGCCGTATTAACGGATTCGAGCTCGAGCAGCAGCACCGAATCGTCGTCGTATCCGTGCTACTACTCGTCGGGAAATGCAAGCAGTAGTACTACCCACGAGACGAAGACTTGCAACATTCGGAAAAAACGCCAATTGACGTTTCCTTCGGGTAGTAATTTCATCGTGAGTATATAAAAAACCGAGATAAGCGATCGAATTACACGATTCGTATAGGAAAATTGACTTGTTTTTTTTTAATAATATAGACTACGGCGGCGATAGTCAAGCCGATACCCACGAAACTGCCGAGCGCCTGGAATCTGCTGCTGGAAATGGACGTGGTCTGGCCGATCGTACCGAAAAAGGAGGAGCCCAAACCGAGACCTGCAACGGGCAAGGGTGGACAGCGCAGACCGCAGATGGGCAAGCATCATCGTCGCAGACGCCAGAGACGAGATCTCTACTCCAATTTCGAGCTCGCTCTCGACAAGTAAGTGCACACATATATAAATGGAAATCGTGTGTAATTAAACCGGAGAATTACATATATATATGCTACATGGATGATGTGGATATAGGCAAGGATTTCCGGGCAATCAGTGCGTGCTGCGCAGCATATGCGAGGCCAAATTCGCCCTCAATCCGCCGGGCGTCTCGCTCGTCGAGGATCTGCTTCGAGTCGTGCTCAGGTGAGCCCCGTGCTTTTTTTCTCTTTTTACCCTCGAATCTCGTTTTTTTTCATGATTTTGTTTATATTATGTTATATGTACCACACACACACATACAGCTATCCACTGGAAAGCAACGACAGCAGCAGCAGCGATATGTACGACGTGGCTTTCAGGACTCAAAGCGACTGCGACTCGGCTTTTCCCTGCCCGTTCTCCATACTCAGCGCGATCTTGCATTTCAAAGATGTAGGAAAGTACGACGGGGAAAATAAAATTTAAAAGATCGCAAAAAAAGAAATAAGCCGAGTTTTTATTTTTCATATACCTACCTACCAATTATTATTACTATGTGGTGTCATGATAATTATGCATATCAAGGGCGCGTAATAGCGTTACTAAGAAAGCCCCGCGCTGGGGGAGTTTATATATCCTCGTACACCCATCGATACGTGCGTTTGTCTCGCTCGAGCGCTGCAGCAGCAGCATCAGCATCAGCCTCGGCACTTTAAAATATGCAGTAGCTCGAGCTCGCGCGAATATGTGTGCGAGCGCACGATCGACTCATCTTTATCGCCTCGTCACGAATTCTCCGGGGATCTAATTTTCACACACACACACACACACACACGCATACGTTTTAGAGTACTGTATAGGCTCGAGAGAGAAAGATCGAGCTCGAGCGGTTTGAGAGAATTTCCGATTTATAATTCACGGGGATCTTCCCCCCTCCACGCCACAAGAAGAAGAAAGTTATATATTAGATAGGTGCTGCTGCTGCGGTACTCGCGCGCATACGTAATGGTGCTAAAAAAAAAAATAAAAAGAAGAAGGTGTTAGAGTACATATATATATATCTACCGAGAATTGCGTAACAACCCGTAAGTTCATCGGTGTATAATAAAGGTTGAACGAACTCGAGTGCGCGCAAACGCTAATAGGCTTTAATATACTTTGCACACTATTAGACACACGTACGCACAAAGCGGATGACGACGACGAGGACGGAACGAAGGAAGAAGAAAGAGCGGCACGCGGCGCAGTATCAGTATTAGTAGTAGTAGTCGATCGAGCGCGCAAGGAGAAGCCACAGAATAAAATAATAAAAAAGCTCGACACGGACGGGGCGCGCGCGGCAGGTAAGGCTTTGTATCGCGCAAGTATTATCACGCTCGTTGTATTTATGTAGATATATATTATATATACGCGCGAGTAATTTACGCGCGATTCGGGTGCATATATATATATCGAGATGTCGATGCGCCACGACGACGACGACGACGACACAAAGAGCGAGAGATCGATAAATTCCTTATATATCATTCGCGTGGTGCAGTGTTTGTCCTTTCTCTCGCTCGCTCGTACACACATATCACATGCATACGGAGCTGGAGAGACCGAGATTGAATTTCACCGTCTCGTATACAGGATGTGATAAAAAAAAAAGAAGAGAGAGAGAGAGAAGAGTTTGACCTTTGGAAATGCGAGACACGTATTGTTTGCTCCTTGTGTGTGCACCTACTGCAATGCGTGTATGTATGTAAAGAGAGAGAGAGAGAGAGAGAGAGAAAGAGAGGAGAGAGCTTTGTGACTTTTATTTCGAAGCGTTGCAGCGGCGGCACACACGTGTGTGAGGGTAAATCTTTCGGGGACGCAAAAGATACGACGACGAAAGCTACGTGTACACGACATTGATATTGATGTGTAATCAGGCGTGGTAATGCTACTTGACATTCGCAACAACGACGCAACGAATATACACATTGTGTATGTGTGTCGTGTTACGCGCTGACAGACGCGAAAAAAGCTCGACACTTATTAGTTTCTCTCCCTCTTCCTCCCTCTTTTTTTGTTGTTGTTGTGTGCGTTATACTACTCCAGAGCCGTTAAACTGCTGACTCGTGCTCTCGTGTATACATATATATCGCCCAGAGACGAGAGAACACGATATGAAACACACAACACACAAAGTATATAAGTACGCACAATCGTCCCGCTCGCTTCTTTTCTCTCTCTCTAGACTACTTATAGACCGTAATACACGGAAAGATTATAAAACTTGGCAAACGATCAATCACACGCGCACACAAAAGTTTCTGCTGCACGACGAGAGAGAGAGAGAGAGATTAAAAGTGGCGACGATCTTTAATTACGCGCACGAGGCTCTATAATCTTTTCCTCCTTTTTCTCCATTAGTCATTTCGACGACGACATAGAAGAGTTGACCGTCTGTGTGTGTGCACTTTATGAGAAAGCGATGCAACGAAATCCGACGAAATTAATTGTCTTCGTCCTCGGGATACTGGGACTGGCGGCGGCGTCGAGCGAGCTGCACACGCGTCGCAAGCGCTACATCGTCTTTCCCGAGGGTTCGAGTTTTTCCGTGAGTATAATACAAAAAATAATCAATCAACGCTGTGTTGTACGATTGTCATAATTACGATGTAATTTTGAATCACAGATAGCCCTGTGTCTAACCATCCACACGCTCACCTCGGACAACATATTCACCGAGGGCGTCAATTGGGGCATATCCTACGATCTGCCTAACGAGACCAAGCCCGAGCTCGAGCCCTACCTGTCGCTGCGCCGACGCAAGGATGAAGAACGTCAAAAGGAGGGAAAAACGAGACGAAGACTGTTGCAGGCCGGCCAGACCTACCAGCACGACGAGCTCGAGTACGACCGGCGAGCCCACGCGAGGTATCGCCGCGAGGGCGACCACTACTATCTGCAGCGCCGCCATCGTCGCGATCTCTACAGCAAGGTCGAAGTCGTCATCAACGCGTGAGTATATTATATACATAGCGAGATCGGATTTCGAGACGATGTGAAAAATTACGTCGAGACCGGGGTGAAAAAAAAAAAAAATTATGTATAAGGGTGAGCGCGAGATCGTGGAATATAGAAACTTGATACTCGACTGCTTGGGCACGAGGCAGAGTTATATATACAAGGAAGAGAGAGAGAGACTTGGAGCGATAAATCAAAAGTGTCACTTACCAAGAGGTCATCTTTCTCTCTTCCTCGAGGATGAGATACAATACAATTGATGGTGTCCGTGTCTATATATATAATACGAAGCTTGAGAAACAGACTGCAGAGAGTGAGACAGCGAGAGAGCAGCAAGAAGAAGATGAGAGAGAAAAAATATATATATAGGGTTGGGGGGCAGGGGGGTGAAAGGGTAAACACTACGCCGCTGCGAGTTTGAACTTCTTTAGGCGATCTCTCGAGTCGCGTCGAGCTACACACAGCTCTCGATACACAAGAATACTTACCTCTCTCTCTGTCTCGCGGAGAGGCCTCTACTACTACTACAACTACTACTACTGCAGCAGCAGCAGCGGCAGCACAGCCCGAGAAACTTTGGTTAAAGCTGCTCTGCATTTCTTGTTTTTGCCTTTCTCGCGCCCTTTCGCAGCAGTTCAGAGGCTGGTACACGTATATAAACTGCTATATAGAGTGGCAGTGGTGGTGGTGGTGGTGGTGGTGGTATATACGAGTCGTTTCGAGTGACACGAGGCGCTTCATACATACGTACATACATACATATCTGTATAGAGCTATATATATACGACAGAGACGACGACGACGACAACAACAAACTTCGTTACCATTTAGATGACCTATTCAAGCGAGCTTGCAGCAGCACGCGGGGGTGGCGCGCATCGAGGCTTTGCTGCTGCAAGC
>CACVKI010145015.1:0-37405 GCA_902732785.1 Trichogramma evanescens
AAACAATTTAAAAAAAGCGATAATTTGGCAGTTTTTAGCGTTTTTCTGAAGAACAAATGTACCAAAAATATTCAGGTAGGGCTCTATTTGAAGGGGTTGACAAGCTCTACGTGTAGGTCAATTGATATTTGAGCAATAATTAGTCCTTCCTTTAGAAAATCAATAAACTCCCTAAAAAATGATATTTTCGACCGTTTTTCGATGATAAATAAAAATCTACAACAAATTTCCTATATCTTTTATACACATATCATTTCTAAGCACCTTTTACGTACGAAACAATTGTAAAATATCTATCGCAACGACTGTCCTGAACAATATCTAATTTCCCTGGGCTAACTCGCCACGCACATTCAATGCATATAACGCGTCGTTTATCTGGAAACGCGCGACAGGTAACGAATTTCCGTCGCCGCCGCCGTCGTCGTTGTTGTTATTATTATTATTGCTGTTTACCTGGTATATACCTACTATGCGCAGGTGTTACCGCGGACTCGATGTCAAGCTTTGTAAAGCGGCCTTGCGCGACCCTGACACGCACGATGACGCACTCGCTGTGTATATATAACGTAGAGCGACTCAAGAACTCATCCGTTGCGCATATAATGCACATATACGTACACGCACGCATGCTCGTTAAGCGCGCATGCAGGTAGCAGGTATATACTATAGGATGCATCGAGGTAGCCAGCCTGCGCAATTGTGCACCGCCGCCCGCACTCGAGGAAAAACGGATCCGCACGGTGCGCGCGCGAGCTATTTCAATTTCAATTTTACATATAAATACACGCGCGCGCGCGCGCGGTTGAGGCTGCAGGCGGCAATTTCGTATACGTGTGTATACCTGCACACACGTACCGTACGCAGTTTAAAAGTACACGGATGCAAATTGCGAAGCGGTGGTGGCAGCGCCGGGCGCGCTTGCTCGTCTATCGATGCTGTATAGTGTACGTGTATGTGTATTATATCGCTGCAACGACGACTCGCGCGACACTCGATACCGTGGCGCGACGCAGGTTCCGGCGAGCGCAGGCGCCAGTAAAAGCAGCAGCAGCAGCAGCTTTTGCCGAGCTTTATACATTCTCTCTTCGCCCTCCACCCGCACAGTAGACACGAGTATATGTGGTACATGGTATAGTACAGAGCGCCAAACGCAAAAGCCACCACCAACTCCGCTTCTCTCCCCTCGTCGTCTGCAACTGTCTTGCTCGCTCGCTCGCAGCTTTCGTATGCGAGCTTTCGCGTTGAGGGCGCGAAGAAGGGAGCCTAGAGAGTACAGTAGTATATGGTCGATATTCCAGCAGCAGCAGCAGCAGCAGCGCTAACAGTAACGTACGGTAGGGGCCGCCGAGTGGAGTTTATATATCGCTATACTATATACTACCGAACGCGTTGTATATATACTAGACTAGAAAACGAGTGAGCGAGAGAGAGAAAGAGAAGTACACACGTTGCCGTCACCCGCCGCACACCGTCGTCGTCGTCGTCTCTCTCTCACCTCGCGGCAGTCGTCGTCGTCGATTCAGTGATCGTCCACTGTTGCTCCTGTCGTACAGTCTCGAGGTAGTTCCTCGTTGACTCGTATAAGTAGTACGCGCCCATCTCTCTCTCTCTCTCCGATAATTTTCGGGGGGATTCGCGAGTGTCTGTACGTGTGTGTGTGTTTGTGCGCGGGGGCTTATTCTCACCCTCGTACATATATAACGGCGCGTGGGTGCGAGGAGAGATCAGTGTGTGTGTCGTGCGTGTGCGTCGATGATCGACTGGTCGACTCTTTGATTGCCACCATTATCCGAAGATACGAAATTATATATAATAATAAATTCGTGCGACACAGATATAGCAAGCAACGAGGAGGACTCCAATTATATCCATTCGTATTATCATCACACAAGTGTCCTGTGAGTGACGACTGCAGCAGCAGCAGCAGCAGCAGCAGCAGCACGGCAAGGTATAAATACATACATACGTACGATACGATACACCCGCGCACCTAATTTAACGACTGAGAGAGCAAGAAGAGAGAGAACGACCGATCGATACGACCTATTTTTACAAAACAAAACAAAAAAATAAAACACCTACTACTCCGTTCGGATCATTATTTTCCTTCCCTTTTTATTGTTTAAAGAGCCTCGGCAGCTGTTCGCGATCAACCTCAAAAACTACACACACACACACACACACACACACACACAGACACACAATACTCCCTAACCTTCGGACGACGACACGGGGGGGTGGGTATAGGGTAAGAGACAAGTAATCGTCGAGGGGGTCGGTTTTTCCCCTGAGCTTGCAGCAGTAACAGTTTGAGCTTTTTTCTCTTTTAAGACTGTCTGTAATGCGTATGTGTGGACTGTTGATACTTGAGTACTCGGGCACACGTATGTCAACTAACTGCGTGTACTATCGTACTTTTTTTTACTACGCTCCAGTCATTCCATCGGTTTTCTCTCTCATCTAACTAAAAAAGTCTGTAAATTGTACGGAAACGGACTCGTGCACCAACGATTTTTGCATTTTTTACAATGTACGAAGTGATTGCTGTACATTGGCTCGGTACCAAGATTTCCTTCGCACATTTCGCAGTCGTTATTTTATTCACGCAACGCATCCTCGTATACACCCACGCATTTTTCAGCTACGTCGTACATACATGTGTGCATGCCTATATGCACGCGTGGGTGTCTCGAACGAACGTGACACATTCTCTCCACTCTCTACGCCAATTTTTCACTCGATCGTATAGAGAGAGGGTTGCGAGAATACGAACGAAAGAATGAAAGAACGCCAAGCTCACGGCGCGCGCTGAACAATAAAAAAGAAAGTCCAATTGCACCTGCACACGTCGTCGTTGCCGTACGTACGCGCGCGAGTTATATAGAATGGATGCATCCACGCGTCTAGACGGAGATCTGAGTCGTTGTCGTGTCGCCAGACGCTTGACTCTTTTGGCACAAACGTTTGAAAATTTTTTTTTATTAACCCATTCGTGCGATATTTTTTCATACGCGTTTTCGTGCAATTTTCTGTCGTATGGCCAAAGCTGTGACGAGAAAAATATTAAAAAGAGTTTACGTATGAAATTTTTCAATTTGACATTTTTATTTTATTGTGAACACGTGAATGGGATATTTTCCTTATGTTCGTATATTGGACTTTGTTCACATGACCTTTTGTAATAAACTATAGTAAATAAAAATAAAAGTAAATAAATACTATTTCAATATTAATAGCTGTGTATTTGAAATGGAATAAATAAGACTTTGTGTTCCAATTAGTTTTTGAGAAACAAGTATCGATTTTCCATTTATGTTTATTTAGTTCAATTGACACGACACACACACACACACAAAATGGGCTTCCTCCTCGCTATATAATCAATTAAAAACAACAATACTGCAGTACAATCGTGAAAATTTTGCGTTACCTACTTGGGATATACGGGCGCGCAGCAGCATGGCGTTATTGATCGTTTTGTAAAACCAGCCACACAGACAGACAAACACAACAAACGCGCCGGCACTCGTGTCGCACGTGATTTTTCCTCCGTGAAACGAGCACAACTGAAAAAAAGCTTCAACTCGTAATATATACACACAAAATGTCTCTTGCAACTACGCGCGAGCTGAGGCGAACAACCCCGAATGTTACATTTTACAGAATTAGCATGATTAATTTTTTTACCGTAAATTTAAAAAAATCACTAAATTGTATGTTTGTTCGTGAGATAAATATTTGAAAATTTCGAGAAAA
Organism: Trichogramma evanescens; assembly: GCA_902732785.1. NCBI lineage: Eukaryota > Metazoa > Arthropoda > Insecta > Hymenoptera > Trichogrammatidae > Trichogramma > Trichogramma evanescens. The sequence goes on from CACVKI010145015.1 coordinate 3,760, forward strand.
ATCGTTCATTCTTTTATCAAATTTATCACACATATGGTTTTTATATCATAGTTTGTAAGATTAGGAGCAAAATTTATAGGTTCTTTTATGATTGAAAATATTATCTGTGAAATCGATGCTTACACTTCTCTGGACATATTGAACCTTCACAGAAGTTAATTTCAGTTTATCGAGTGACAGCTGGGAGAATGAGTTACGATTTCATCGATTCGTTTATAGCTTTTAATAATTTCCTCGTGGACAAAAATACTATGCTCCGAATTATCATTATTAGCAGCGGCAGTGACTCATATAATAAGTTGTTGATTTAGCTGGACTTTACGGACAATTATCTAAGCTTTCATTATCAATTTTATCGAGAATTTGATGGCCATCTGAAAAATGTAATTTTGTTCAGCATACTTGTAGCAGCGTTAGTTGTTTTTTACCCTCGCAAATTTGGCATTACACACTTTTATCGTTTGTTACGAATATAATATAATTTTTAATTATTTTTAACTCTATAATATAAAAAATGAGCTAAAATTCTTATAATTTTATTAAACTGGAAAAAATTGAATAAATAAAAGAGAATGTTTTTTTACTTAAATAATTAAATATTCGTGTGATTCGATAGATCGCGTTGGAAATTTTATTTTTATATGAATGGAATAAAACTTCAGGAAACCAAAAACTACATGTCAGAATAGCACGAAAGGTGATCCAAAACATCACCCACTATCAGGGAAGTAAGGTCTTTCCGGTCATTATCTCGCTCCAGCATTAAAATTTAACATCAAAATACGGCATTTTTACGTCCGAGTAAATTCTCGAATTTCAGTTAATATTTCACTCTCGATTGGCTTAGTGAAATATAATTTTCGCATTGTTGAGTCTGTGTAGAATTATGAATAATTAAGCTCCTGTACTTCAAAAATCCACGTTACACGTGAGAATAATTTTATTTTTTTTTTTAACTTTTTTATCATTGAATTTAGAATCACGCCGTACCAAAAAGATAAGATTAAATTTTTTTTTTCAACGACAGACTTCCAATAATACACCATATTTTCCTATGACACTCGTTAATTTGGACAATATTAATTTAGCTTTCTAATAACAAACGAAAATACGCAACGTTCATTATCATTTTTTTTTTTTCACGTCAAACACATACACATAGCATACGCGTTTATCCGAGTTTTAGCGAAACTCGGTCGTGTCCAACGCCGCCGCCGCACACGCGTTTATGCGTTTCTCGTATCGCCAAACGTTTTTTTTTTTTTTTTCAAGGATCCGCGCGACTCGTTTGCATGAAAAGAATGAAAGAGAGAGAAGCAAAATGGGTAAACTTATATCGTCGACCATTCTTCTTTTTTGTTGCACTCGCGCACACAGACGCGGCAGTCGTGCCTCTCTCTCTCTCTGTGTTTACTGATGTATGAGAGAGAACTGCCCGACTATAGTTATTCCGACACTAAGCCCGAGCATTTTTTTAATATCGCAAGAAGTGAATGAAAATTAAAAAGAGAAAAGGCTCGAGTCGCGAAAAGAAAAGAATCGTTATCATCATCGCCGAAATATGACGTGGGAACGGCAGAGCACCTCGAAAGAGTCAATTAACTCAGGGGTAAATATTTCAAAGAACAAAGAGCTTTTCTTTTTTGGTGCACTGGCTAACATCTGGCCAACAAATACTTGCGCATTGAATATAATTAAGATTATTATTATCGTCGAGTACAAAGCTAATTTTGAACAAACATTGCTTAGAAAAACTATCAATTATAAATTTTAGTTTTTTTTTGGGTAAAGTGATTCCAAGGTCTTTTTTTCTGCAGTTGATTCTTCTAATTTATCGTACCAATAATTATAATTATATTTTTTTCTTTCCCAGATGGCGCAAGATCCAAAATGGCACAAGGATGCATCAGACCAGAACTTCGATTACATGTTCAAATTGTTAATCATAGGAAACTCGTCCGTAGGGAAGACTTCGTTTCTGTTCCGTTACGCCGACGATTCCTTCACGTCGGCTTTCGTCTCGACCGTCGGCATTGATTTCAAAGTCAAGACGGTTTTCAGAAATGACAAAAGGGTCAAGCTCCAGATTTGGGTAGGTTTTTGATTTTTTTTTCGACTCGCTTACTGTATAAAACAACAAACTTGGATTACTTGCGTCGATGTGCTTACTCACGATCGAGACTCGTTTCTTCGGAGGAGCATATCGACCCATATTCTCCACCATTAACCCAAATCAAATGTCTCGAATAACATCGGCGCTATGATGTATAGTTGCTCTAAGGTTTCACTGCATGTGCGCTGAGCTGATCTCAAAAATAACAGTCTCGATAAGTAAATAATTTTTCATATTTTTCCCCTTCAGGACACCGCGGGTCAAGAGCGATACAGAACCATTACGACGGCCTATTACCGAGGTGCCATGGGCTTCATTCTGATGTACGACATCACGAACGAGGAGTCGTTCAATTCGGTCCAGGACTGGCTCACGCAGATCAAAACCTACTCCTGGGACAACGCCCAGATAATTCTCGTGGGCAACAAGTGCGACATGGACGACGAGCGGGTCATCAGTTACGAGCGCGGCAAGCAGCTGGCCGACCATCTCAAAGTTCAGTTCTTCGAGACCTCGGCCAAAGAAAATACGAATGTTAAGGTATGTATAGTAACGTTGTGTTAAAATTACGTCGCGTATTGTTCAACAGGTTCTATAATTTCTTCAACTTTTAATCCCCCAAAAAACAGGCAGTGTTCGAGACCCTTGTAGATATAATATGCGACAAGATGAGCGAATCTCTGGACAACGATCCGACCCTGATGGGCGCCACGGCCGGCCAGAACAAGGGCCAGCGCTTGACCGATACACCGACCGCCGCCGCGGACCAACAGTGTAACTGCTAAGGTGGGGGAAGCTCCGGGTTAAAAACAAAAAAATGAAAAGTCTTGAAATTGGCCTCAGTGCCTCTGCGGCCCTCTCTGATATATCGTAAACGAGAATGACTAAAAAGAAAAAAAAATGAAGTTGAATCGCATCTCTGACGATTATATTACACACATACACACCGAGAGAGCTGACGCGGTTTCTTAATAAACGCCAGCCTATCTCGACTAACATATGTAACGACATTTCACGCCCTTTTCCGTCTATTCCAAAACAAAACTGACAAAAAAAAACATCATATCTTCGTTTTTCGCATCTCTGAGGCTATTCGTTTTTTCAAAAATGCTTCTGTCATTTTTTCAGTATAAGGATCTTAGAGAGAGAGAGAGAGAAAGAGAGAGTGAGAGTGAGAGAGAGAGAGATAAGTTAGTTCAATTGCAAGCGATGAATATAATCTTGTGAATGTAGATATATGAGATGTAAGAAAAAAAATTTACCTAATGTTGATCAAATCTAAAGTTCAGTTCAACTTTAATGATGTTCCCTGTATGATAGATAATTATGAGAATTTAATGTTCTTAATGCATTGTTTTTTATTATAACTTTGGGAAGATTTGTGAATAGAGTCAAGCGAACCGAGGTATTGGAAAAAAATTGTATATTTTAAATTTTGAATTTTTCAAAGCACAAAGTTAGTTCATCGGAGAGCCTTTTCTTATGTTCAAGTGTCCTCTTGCGCTTATAGCAGTTTAATTTGAAAAAAAAATGGTGAAAAAATATAACTTTACGAGTTGAATAAAACTGTTCATGTTCAATTCACATACCTTCGCAACAGTGTTTGTTTTTTATCGTTTTTGAATGCAAATTGTATGCGTGTCGCAGTACTACCTAAACGACGTTATAAGTTTTCTGCATTTTTAAGGTAAATACCCGACTCTCATTTCAATCGGTGTTATATCAAATTTTCAACATATCTTTTGCCCTTCGAGCTTCGTTCGCCTGGAAAAATTTTTCATTTAGCGCGGAATGCACGCCGAGTTGCCTCTCTCAGCAGCAAGCACGCTTTGATAACACAAGCCCGAGAGATATCTGATTTTCTTTATATTCTGCAAACGCATACTGATCTTCCGACTATAGAAATCTAGCCTTCGTATATAATGTATAACTATAGATATTCTTATCCACGCCTACTTCCAGTAATATCGACCGCTTTGGCAAGCTGCAGTCTCTAAACTTATAGCTTTTGGGTTTCGATTACAATGTATTATTTAACTCGAGTGAAATTCAGTCTATAAAATCGAGAAGTCAATTATATTATTGCTATCGGTTAAAGTCAGACAACTTTCAACTGGCGGTAATATTTTTTTTCTGTTTTTGGTAAAAAATACAATTTGCTTTCAAAAAGTATAAAAATCTAAATTTACTTGTTTTAATCTTCGTATGTAAAGGCTGTACCAATTTTACATAAACAGTTTTTTATAATTCAAAAATATTACTGAAAAACATTATATTTATTATTATTATACATACCGACGAGAACATTGAAGATGAAAATATTCTATACAGTTATCTTCTTTCGTTCCAAAAAAAAACACCTGCTGTACTTATTGCAATGAACATATCCTTTAAAAAAATGATTAAGGAAAAATATTTCAAGTATATCTAAATAGTATTACTACGCAGTAAAAAGTCAAATTATAAATACTTTATTCAATCATCAGTTTAGGAATTTGTGACAGCACAATATCTAGTGGGTAATTTTCAAAACAAAAAAGATTCGTTTCTGATTCGAACAGAGAATCATTATTATAATATATTTATTTACGAACGAGCATATATCCGTATGCAATAAAAAAAGATTTGCAAAGTTTTATTAATCGTAGATAGAATCGTTAAGGTGCTTGAACTAACTCGACATTTGAGCGTATAAGTCATGAAAAAAAAACGAGCGTTAAAATTGTTGCGTAATATAAGCCATTATAAAATATATGTAAATTTTCAAAGCTGGTACAAAATTTTGCCGTTTAATTTCTAATAATTAAAGTAGATAATATATTCTACAATTGCATTGATTCTTCATAAATGAAAAAAAAAGGTTTATCATCAAGTGATGAGCTATTTTGATCGTAAAACTGAACAATAACTTGTAATTCGTTTGCATTGAATAATTTTACTATAAAGAAATTAACTTTTCATTGAATTATAAACATTCTGTTACTTCTTTGTTTCAAAAGCTTATACATATAGGTGAGAAAAAAGTGGATATCATATTGAATTGTTGAGTTTCATAATTTCTTGAATAACCATTGTATGTAATTAAAGAAAAAAAAAAGAAAAAACGTGCAATCGTTAAGCAACAATGTATGTTAGATTTTAAAAAGAGTTTGAAGCGTTAAATTAACAAGTTTAATTCTATATATTTACGTTACCGAATAAATGATTAAAAAGTTATTTAGATTACGATTGTAGCAAAATACTATGTGTGACTGTATTTAAAAAGTAAACAAAACAAAAACAAAGCTTTCGATTTTCAACTGCCAACTGTAAAAGTGTAAAATGAAAAGTGTAAATTACCATTTCAACGTGTAATCATCATATTACGATAGTTAACTATTTTAATTCAAATAATTGGGTATTGTAATTATTTTGCAGAATCAAATAAATCGAAACTTGAACTGATATTTTAACTTTATTAACTTTAGTCCGTAGAAGTTAACAATTTCTCATTGACAATTTGATCAAAATCACTGAATAAAGATTTCAAGTAAGAGAGAATTAATCGCTGCGTATCTCCCGGAGATAACCACTTAAAACCGCTATGCTCCGCTGGGTTGATACGAGCTTCTTTTTGGACATCGATGAGCTCTGCTATCCAAAACACGCCAATTTTGTCCTTGCGCTTCGACACGATGTGAACCTCTCTTCTGGTATCCTCGTATATTTTCAAATCGCTTTTATCGTAACCGACCTCTTCCTGGGCCTCTCTGAGAGCAGTTTCCATGTCGGTTTCGCCGGGATCGACGCGTCCTTCGAGTGTCGAGGAACAAAAAAAAGGGTAAATCAATCGGGTATAAATCCAAAAAATCATAATATGTAACTTACCTTTGGGTGGGCCCCAGGAACCTTTTTTAGGTTTTTGCACCAGTAAGTACTCGACGGAATCTCCTCTGCGGCGGAAAACGAATAAACCACAGATTCGGCCACGGTCCACCATTGTTTTCACTCGAAGTGTCAATCAAAACAAACTCAACTGCGCTTGATCTCGATAATAATATCGTGACGTGGGAGCGAGAGAAAGACAAAACAAATGACAGGCTAACGGCTGCGAAGGGCTACTTGCTTGATTGGCATCCGCGAATAAAGCGACGAATTTCGCGCAGTACAAGAGAGCTCAGTGCGCTGAACCTCGGGCCACACCTTGCGAGTCGCGTGGCAGCCGCCGGCTGGCGACGATGCACTGATAAATGATAATAATGCGCTCGAACGAGGCACATACCCACGTTGTAATATATTTTTATACGCATTATATTGTATTCTTCCGTTTGCATGCTTCGTCAACCGCATTCGATATCGGTCAAGAGTGAGTCGTCTTGTTCAAATAAATTTGATAAGCGGTGAATATGTGAACGAAAACGTCTCATTTTATTAAATGATATATAACTTTTTAAATACATGACGAGTCCTTCCGTTTTTTGTCTTTTAAGATTAATGTTTAACTGATCCTCTCTTATATTCATACAATAACGAAACTTTCCAAATAATTTTAAAAAATTCTGAAGCACATTTTCGAACCTATCACAGAGCTTTCTCTACGAGGAAGCAAGAAATATATTTAATTTTTACGATATGAATTTTAAATCAATCTTTACGTTGTTAGTCTTAAATGATAAAGCTTAACTACTCTTCCATTAAACGCCAATAAAATGATAGATGAACGATAAAAAGAAAGAAAAATCACAGAGCTTTCTTCGAGAGAAAGCATAAATGTTTTTATATTTTTGGACCAAGCCCACATGTAAACTCAAATTTTCCAAAGTTTTTTCATATCTTCTTCGTTTTTTCCTACCAAAAGTTTTCGTGACCACTAATAAATCGATGACACGTGTTGGGCCACTGACGTATCTACCAGAGGCAACTATATCACACTGCAATCACGAAAGTCACATTAAAAAGTTTTTTTATCACTACCTGCCTAATGTGCAACTTGATTCCCAAATAAATAGATAAAGGCGACCATTCGATCGCCTAATATATTTTTCTTTCCATTGTTGGGTCATACGTTACGAAATTAGCGTTAAAATATCGTCAACTTATGGGAATACCACCAGCGTCGATTCGATAAGTTTTCACTCTATATAATAAAACATCGGCGAAGATCGTTAGTTCGAAGTATTTTTACTTTAAGTGAATATCGTAAAATTATACCTCCAACATGTAAGTATAATCCGGTAACTACCAGTTAAAAAAGTCCTAGCAATTTTTTTTTTTATATTCGAACCCAATATTTACGCAGGTGGTGGAGTCCGAGACTAGTCTTGCCGCGACTGTTGCTGGTCTGCGCAGTCTTATTCAGCCGTACGGATGCGTCACCGGCAGCGGCGAAAAAGCCCAAAGTATGCGTGATCGGTGCCGGGGTCTCGGGCTTGGCCGCCACCCGAGCCGTGTCCGAGCGCTCGGACGAGCTCGACCTCGTCGCGTTCGAGAGAAACTCCGAGGTGGGCGGACTGTGGATCTACGACGAGAGCCAGGACAAGGACGTGCACGGACTGCCCGTGCACAGCAGCGTTTACGCGAATCTCAGGTACGATGATTGAAATTTCTTACCGATTTTTTTTTGTTCGTTTGTTAATTGTTACCTCGCCGATGTCTCAGGACGAATCTGCCGGGCGTGCTCATGTCCTTCTTCGATTTTCCATACCCAGCCGACGAGGGCGGATTGACCTGCCATACCCACGACGAGTTTCTCGATCAGATGAAAAAATTCGCCGATCACTTCGATCTGCGCAAATACATTCAGGTAAGCTATATAACAAATTACGACGTCAATCGCTCGGAGAATCGTGAATACTATAGTAATGACGTTTTTCTCAGTTCGACACGCTGGTCGAGAAAGTCGTGCTCGTCGAGGGCAATAAAGACGACTGGAGATCCGACAAGTGGACGGTGATCACCAAGGATTTGAATACCGATCAAGAGACGGCGGTACTCTGCGACGCTTTGATGATCGGCAATGGGTAAGGGTTTCCTTTGTTAATATGTTGATCCTCGACTTACATCGACTTTCTTTGTGCAGACATTACAGCAAACCACGCATACCCAAGATCCCCAACATCGAGAAGTTCCCGGGCAAGGTGATGCACAGCCACTTGTACAGACACCCCGAGGAGTTCAAAGGTCAGACAGTCCTGATACTGGGTGCCGGAATTTCCGGTATCGATATCAGCATCGACGTGGCCACTCAGGCCAAGAAGGTTTACCTGAGTCACAATCACGACAGGTAAAATTGAAATAATTAGTTTGAAATGGTCACGTGTCTACAACGAAATGTTTTTGCAGAATTACGGCTGAGCTTCCCGAAAACGTGGAACAGGTCCGAGGTCTTCGCTCCATCGACGAGACCGGCAAGCAGCTGATCTTGCGCGACGACTCGCAGATTCAGGCCGACGCCATCATCTTCGCCACGGGCTATCTGTACGATCATCCGTTCCTGGGCCCGGACAGCGGCCTGGAGTTCGACGACAACTTCATCTATCCCCTGTACAAACACATGCTCAACGCCAAACATCCTTCGATGGCTCTCATAGGAGCTCCCCTCAACACCGCCGTCTTCCCGGTCACCTACACCCAGAGCCATTACTTCGTGCAATTATTGCTCGGCAATGCTCGACTGCCCGATTACGAGGCCCGAATGGACGAGATACTGTCCAAGTACGCGAATCACACGATGACCGACAGAGAGAAGAAGTACGCCCACTCGCTCGACTCGAAGCAGTGGGATTACGAAAGAGAGCTGGCCAAGGCAGGAGGATTCGAGGTGCCGATCGACGAGTTCGCGACCCTCTACGACAAGTGGTCCAAGTTCCGCATGCAACATTTGCTGGGCTACAAGGATTCCAGGCTGGAGCTGATGGCCGATGGCTCGTTCAAAATCATTGGACCCAATGGCGAGGTCTGGTCTGACTGATGTGTGAGAATTATGATTGGGTGTTGTATTAAGTAGATAGAGTTTTTTTTTTTAAATTAAAGTTTTGTAAAATTTGTTAAGTATTTCTAATTGATAAAATTTGTTAAATTATGAGAGATTGAGAGAATATTGGTGTAGATAGAAATCCAAATTTGTGTTGTTAATGATTTGACGTAGTTTGAAGTGTAAATTAACAAATCAAAACAAGTGAGATAAATTACTATCAAACTGAAACATTAATTTTTTTATCAATGAATGATCAATCAAAATTGAATAACGGAACAAAAAATACATTGTTAAAAAGTTTTAAAATATAAAATTAAATGCTTTATTAAAAATTGTAAAAATTTAGTAAATGAAACATTTTATACAATGTACATCTTGTTCTTAATTTTTTTTAATAAAATTTATTCATAATAAATTATTCAACAGTTTTGATAACATTTGAGAGATCATCGGTATCTAAAAAATTAATAATATTCTCAATGCATAACTCGGGCAATGCATATTTTACCAATTCGAGTAAAATCCATTTAGATTTGTCAATGGCATTTCTCCTTGCAACACCTAGTCTGTATTGCAATTTTACTAAGCAACCTAATTTAGGAAACTCTTTATAAAAATCCCTAGTCGTAACTATTTCTTCAACAGCGTGTCTTTTTACGGTTGATTTATCAATAATACGAGGACCACGATACAAAAAGTTGCGCAAAGTTGTGCCGTCATTACCTACTGGCACATCTTCCATTTTGTCTAGCTCTGCATTGTATTCTGCCATGTACGTTTTATCATGAAACTGATAAGTCTCTTGTGCTTTTTGGTAGCAACGAACATTTTCTGGAGTAATAGTGAGTTTCAAGAGTTGAAGCTTATAGGCCTGAGCCATAAAAGTAAAAAACATTTGATTGCACTTGTATAGTCTCCTGTCATAGTTCATGAGGCAATAAGTAAAAGGAGTTTTGCCAGAATTATCAGCGACATTAATATCAGCGCCGCATGTCAAAAGAGCTTCAATGGCCTGGACGTTACTTATTACTACGGCTATGTGCAAAGCTGTACAGCCTCTACTATTCTGTTCATTTATATTATTTTCGTCACTTTTATCAAGATAATTCTCAATAGTTCTGATGTATTCGCCTGTATCGCTCAGAGAATTAACTATGAGATTGTGAAGGAACATATCATCTGTTTCACCATTCTCCAAGTACAGAGTTTTCTCCAGAGGTATCATTTTGGTATTCGAAATAGACTTATTAAACTGTAAAAAAATATGAATATTTTAATTTATATAACAAACAAAAAAATGAAAATACTCTCATACTTTTTTTTAATTTACGTGCACTTTACATAGTTTTAAAAAATGCTTACTATTCTCACTAAAATTCACGAAGAATCATATGTCTCAATAAGCATAACTCCACGTTCACGCCTTGACTTTTCTGTCATTAAACAATAATGAGTATAAACAAGTGTGAGATGCACGCCCTACCCGAAATTTCTAAACTCTGAAGATTACACGATCGGAACATGACATTATCATCGAAAAATACTCGTGTACTATCACGAAGCCAACCGTGTCAAACGGACCCGCGAAAGCTCGCATAATTTAATACTCGCCCAAAATTCATACTACGCAAAATACGGAGCTACCTGCTCTGCTCCAAGACAGTTAAAAGTATTCGCATTACCTAGAAAGGCAGACAATGCATGTGGGCTCGGACGCGGCGCTGTTCACCTGAATTCGACTGCTCCACATCAAACAAGGTGGCAAGCGCCGAAACTAAGTACGAAGAAGCCGCTTCGCGACTGCAGAAAATCTCATCCTATCCAATGCCGCGTGTGTGGTATGTGACGACGACTCGAGAACTGACCGACACAGCGTTGTAGTTTGGTCCCAGGCGCTGCGCGCCACAATTGCCGCACACACACACTAGTAGTACAGTCCGAAAGAGTGGTTTTATACCGGAACCCGAAACACACATCGAGAGTCCCCCCCCGAAGCCGCACAAAAACACACAAGCGTGAGTATTCGCTCATTTTTTCATTTCATCATCTATAAAACATCAGTTATTTTGTTCTGTGAAGTTTTTTCGTGTAAAAATCGTTGGACGAGTTTTTATCACGCGCGTGTGAAAACCGTCGCGTGTGCCAAGCATACCGGATTTTCGCTCCAAAGCCGCGCGAGTCAACCCCATAACCTCTACGTTCTAGCATCGCCGCTCACGGTTTCGGCATAGTGTGTGTTTTCTACGTCCAAAAAAAGGTATACGCAACGAAAAAACAAGGGCGAATCGCAACAACTTGCCGCCTCCTACAAGTTGTTTACGACCGTCTTCCACACGCAGTTTTAGTTTTCTTTTTTTTTTTTGGTACGGAAAAAACATCGCTTCTGCGGAAGCAGCAGCACAACGGCTATACATAGAATCCGTGCGTTATCTCTGCGGCCGTGTGTGTATGTGTGTGCGCGTGAGCCGAGTCATGTGTGTGTGTGTTGGTGCGCGTGTGCTCGTCGGTACGTAGTATACAGCGTGATATCGCGTTGGCCCGTTTTATAAATATAATAATAAAATAGCAATTAGAGTTCGAGTTACGTTGTTGCACACCTGGGGCGCGAGAGAAGGTAGACCAAAAGATCGTCGATGTTATTGTTCGACGCGATGATGATCGTGTTACAGTAAATGTGATATCTCATTGGAGAAGAACTCGGTACACTTGTGCTGCTTTTCATAGTGCTTGTTTTCGCATGTCTAGTCTCGAAAGTGCCCAAAAGTCGAGTTGTCGAACGTTTTATTTATTTTAATTGTTCGTTTTTCAAATATTACTTTCGAGTTTCGATTAGTTGTTCTCGTTACGAATTCAAATCGAACGTTCGTCTTCGATCGAATCACTCAATGTTTACAAATTTTCGACTTTCTGTGATAAAATTTGCTTTCATTTTATAGTTCGATTATCGTTAGACTCCGTCTTTTGGTTAATTGTTTATTTCCGCTAGCACGTGGACACGCCGCTCTGTCAGTTCATACAATCCGTTTGATTACGAGCTACACGACTCTAGACTTGTCAAAATCAATTTTTAAAAAAACTTCGAATGCGACACGATTTTTGGCGCGGTATACAATCAATTCGTCAAAGACATTGCCAATTAAATTTTTTTCTCTAGAATCTTTCTTTCTCTCAAGTATATAGTAGATGACACTCACTCGACTCGCGCGCGATATCATCCCACACACATAATAATAACACGCACCCGGCGTCCCCCTACACATACGGTTATTATCATCATTGTGTATAAAAAGTGCACTCTACACGCTGCTATCGCTCCCCCATGCGCAGGCACAATACAACACAACGCGACACTGCTGCTGCTGCTGCTGCACTCTCGAGTCGCAACAACCCTCTTTCTTGATAATAATGATAATAACGCTGAAAAAGCCGCCGCCACCCGACCTCGCGTTGGGGGCTCACGACTGCACACGCCTATTATCTATATACCTATACCATACACACGCTCACCTATGTTTACGTGTATACATGAGCGTGTTTTGCCCGTGTTTGCGTGTGTCTGTCTCTGCGTCACGTGATGACTCGCTGGCTCGCCCGCTGCTCCCCGTCGCAGCATATATAGATAATCGTCGTTGCGTCGTCGACGTTCGCGACGTCGCGAATCGTGTGTATCGCGTCGTAAGCAGCGCGGCGCGACGACACCAGTGGAATGTTGTTGCTTTCGTGTGTGTTACCAGAAACGCAGGTATGCAAAGCTTGGTAGACGGGTTTCTGCTGCTGCTGCTGCTGCTGCATACAACAAACGCACGACGATGGCAACAAATTGACTCGAGAGACGCGAGAATTGCGAAACGCGCGCGACGAGCACAGCGTGACTCGTTGAAAAATTTAAGTATGTGTGCCACGTGAGAAAGAGGTGGTCGTCGTCGTCGTCGTTACACTGACACTGCACTGCAATTCTTCGAGCAGCACAGCTGGGAAAGAAATGTAAAGAAGAGGAAGAAGCAGGCAGTAAAGCTCTCAGTTATGCAACTCTAGTATAGCGTCGCAGCTTTTCTCGAGAAAGAATAACAACATTACACGTAAGTTTGTTGATATACTTGCCAATAGACAGCATGTGCTTAGAGAGCAATAATAATATTATGATAGAAGGATGACACAATTTTTTCACGGTTATCTTAACGTTGCAATATAGGTGACGTCAGCAGCAGCAGCAGCAGCAGTTATGAATTTGCAAAATGATGCCATCGACAATGAGCTGCAAAATCTCCAGGACAAGACACTGTCGCAGTTCCACTACGTCTGCAGCAATCGCCGACCGAATCTCGAGCAGTGGATCGATCAGTCGCGGCTCCGAGTCAACGCCTCGATCAGTCGGGACTCGCCCACCTATCCCGGCTACGCACCCCTGCATCTCGCCGTCTCGTGCAAGAATCTCCAGGCGGTGGAGGCGCTGCTTCGACGCAACGCCGATCTGTCCCTCGAGAACGCCCGCGGCCAGACACCGATACATCTCGCCCTGAGGACCATACAGACGGCGAGCCGACGCAGACGCAAGTGCACCAGCAGCGAGAAGACGCGCAAGCTCGAGTCGATCCTCGAGAAGATGTTGGCCGAGGCTTGGCGAGGGAGTTACGTGAACGCTCGAGAGGCCAGCACGGGCCTGACGCACTTTCACGCCGCGTGCTACAAGGCCAAGGAGGCCATCGTGGCGGGCTACCTGGAGAGCGGCAACGTCGACGACGTCAATCGGCCGATGCGCTTCGACTCGCCCTACTGGCCGGGCTGGACGCCGCTGCACGTAGCGGCGCGCTACTGTCTGCTGAACGTGGCCGGGCTGCTGTTGAGGCACGGCGCCGACGTGGGGGCCAAGAACGCCCGGGGCCAGAGCCCGCTGCACTGCGCCATCAGACAGGGCAATCGACGACTCATCGAGATGCTCTTCGTCGCGCTCAATCAGAACTGCAACAGCGTTAATCCCGCGGACAACGTGGGCCTGTCTCTGCTGCACGTCGACTGCATGATCGGCGACGAGCCCGACTCGCTCGACAGATTCCTCCAGCCCGCCAACAATCAGCAAGTGGATCTCAATCTGCAGGTGGAGCGGGACCTGTGGGCGGGCTGGACGCCGCTGCACGTCGCCGCGCATCTCCGCAACATCTACTTCATGCGGCTGCTCATACAGAACGGCGCGGACGTGAACGCGCGCGACGCCAACGATCTCAGTCCGCTCCAGCTGGCCGTGCAGAAGCGCATAGTCAACATGCTGTTCTTCGATCTGCTGCTGAGCCAGTACAACAAGACGGCCCTGCGCGTCGTCGACGGCCACGACGACGCCTACAGACTGTACGCGGCGTGCATGTGCGCCCACAAGGACGCCATCCGGGAGCTGCTGGACAACAATGCAGCTGCAACTGGTTGCTGCTTGAACGCCGCCGTGCCCGCAGAGTATCCGTTCGCTCTGCCGGGCTACACGCCGCTGCACTTCGCCGTGGAGCGCGGCGTCCTGGAGACGATTCAGCTGCTGCTGGAGTACGGGGCCGACAGCTGTCTGCAGGACGCCACCTGGTCGATGTCGCCGCTGCACCTGGCGGCGCGCAGGAAGAATTTCGACGCGGCTCGACTGATCTCAATGTTCACGGATCCGCGCCGGAATCCCAGGGACTCGCAGGGCCTGACGCATCTGCACGTCGTCTGCATGCTCGACGAGACCGAGATCGCCGAGAGACTGCTGGACAATGCCGATAATCAGATCGACGCCAAGACCAAGAGCGGCGACACGCCCCTGCACGTGGCCGTCAAGTCCGGCTCCAAGAGGATAGTGAGGCTGCTGCTCAAGCGCAGGGCCGATTTCACGATACAGAACTCCCAGGGACAGACGGCCCTGCACTTGGCCGTGGCGGCCAACGACGAGGAGACCTGCCAGCTCGTTCTGTCGTCGTACAACGACGACGATTTCTACTCTACGTTGACCAATCCGAATCCGAGCGACGCCCGGGGCTTGTCGCACTTTCACGTGGCCTGCATGAAGAACAAGCACGACCTCGTGGCTCGTTTCCTCGAGCACGACAAAGTCAACGTCGCCTCGTCCATGCAGGTGAAGCTCGACGCGGACGAGTACGCCGGTTTCACCCCGCTGCACTTCGCCGTCAAGTATCAGAGCCTCGAGACCATAGCGATTCTGCTGAAGCACTCGGCCGCCGACATGATGAGCGTCAAGGACGCCTGCGACAAGACGCCGCTGCACTACGCCTGCGACAGCGTGCAGTACACGTCGAAGAAGATTTTAGATTTATTCTGGTCGAGCATAGACGACGATTTAGACGTGGATCGGCTCGGATTGACGGCCGTTCACGTGGCCTGCATGAGGGACGACTCGGCGATGGTGCAACAATTGTTAACACTGAATCCAGCCGCGGTCAACGAGTCGACGAGCTTGGCTTACCCGCGCTGGCCGGGCTACTCGCCGCTGCACTTCGCCGCCAAGTACGGCAGCATCGGCACGATCGAGAATCTCCTGGACGCTGGAGCCGAGGTCGACGCGAGCGACAAGTACGGCTTCCGGCCGCTGCACCTGGCCTGCTCACGCTCCAAGGCCAAGGTGGTGCGTAAGCTGCTGGAGGCCGGAGCCGATCCCACCGCGAAGAGCCACAAGTCCGTCACGCCGCTGCGGCTCGCGATGCAGGTGAACAGCGACGAGATAGTCAGGATGATTCTGTCGCATCCGAGGTCGAGAAGCGTCAATCCCATGGACAACAAGGGCCTGACGTACTTTCACGTCGCCTGTCTCAGAAACATGTACGACGTCGTCGAGGAGTACCTGACCGACCGAGACGATAACAAGCTCGCTCCATTGGACGTCAATCAGACGGCTCATCCGCTTGCCCTCAAGTACCCGGGCTACACGGCTCTGCACATGGCCGTGGAGAGGGGCAGCGGCGGTCGCCTGGTCGGCCTGCTGTTACTTTACGGGGCCAACGTCAACATCGACGACGGCCAGGGTCGCACGCCGCTGCACCTGCTGTTCGAGCCGCGACTCCGGCGCAAGGCCGCGGCCGCCTTCAAGCTGCTCGTGCGCGGCGCCGCGCCCGACGCCCGCTCGGCCCTCGGCGACACCTGTCTCGAGTTCGCCATGAAGCACAATCAGTGGACCATTTTTCAGCTGGCTCTGGGCCACGGGGCCAATCCGAATCTAGTCAATCCCGTGCTGGAGCAGCGCCGACCGCTGCAGCTGGCCATAGAGTCGTGCAGAGTCGCCATGCTCGAGGCTCTGTTGAACGGCGGAGCCGAGGCCACGATCAAACTCGCCGACGGCAGTAATCTCGTACACTGGACGGTTAGCAATGTACCCATGTCTGTGCACAGTGCCACCACGGTAGGTACATCCCGATTATCGAATCGTTCACTGAAATAGCCAAAATTTAATGTACTTAATTTCTTCATTCGAGCAGGGTAACACGTTGATTTTGTCGAAGATCTTCATACTGCTGTTGGAGCACGGTTGCGATCTGAACGCGATAGACGCCGCCGGTCGAAGTCCTCTGCATCGCACTTACTGGCCAACCAATTACTCGGCTTTAGAGGCGCTGCTGAAGTGCGGCGCGGACATCAACACCGAAGACCGGTCGGGCCGGACCGTAGTGTCGTTTTTGTTCGAGATAGCGTCGAGTCGAATCGATCGGCCGTATCTGTACAAGATACTGCTGAGGCATCTGGAGCTGCGAAGGTTGGCCGGGCCTCGACTGAGCCCGACCAACGAGGCTCTGTACGACACGCTGCTCGAGGCCAGCGAGGTCTTTCAGGAGTCGGGCGAGGAGGCATATTACGAGGTCGACGACGACTACGCGAGAGAGCTGAGCTCGATGAGAGACGTGTATTTTGGAGGGTACGTAACGCTGTGGAAATTGTACAAGGACAACAACGCGATGGCGCGTCACCTGGCCAGAAGCGGCGGCTTCAAGGCCTACGTCAGATCCGGACAGGTGCAGCAGAATTTCCCGCTGTCCAGCTGCCTGATCATGATGCGCTACGCCAGAGCACTGGCTAGAGAAAAATTACTGGGACCAGCTGTCGAGGCACTAGCGCAACTGTTGAAGGAGAACGTCGAGTGGATCAATTGGAACGACGAGATGTCCGACGCGCTAATAGATTACCTGGACGACCAAGATTTGAAAAATCTCACCGAGGCATACGGATGCTGTGAAAATTTTTAGACGAACAGTTTGTTGTTTTTTGATATAAGTGCTTTCTTGTGATTTTTAAATGAAAAAAACCACCCCGGATATATATTGGCCCACCTTTGAATGGATGGAATTTTTTGAAAAACAAAAAAGAAATGAAATCTGGAAGAATTATACATATATATCATTAAGTTTTATAAGTTTTAAAAGAAAAATTATGTACAAACATAATTAAGATATTATGTGATAATTGTTAAGAAAAACAAAATTCATTGCAACGGTCCAAAGATATTCTAGTCAAATATATACATTGTTTTAGGCATGTGCCCTTTACATTATACAATTGTTATGATTGTATAATAAATAAATATATACAATGTAAAAGCATACCAAAAAAAACTGTAATAATAATATTATATACAATATGATACATTATAATGCCTGTGTATGCCCATGTGGACACGATCCAATGAATTCCAAATGACATAAATGTTCTGTCATTTTGATGTGATGTAAGAAAAAAAGAATCTTTACGAATACACTCACCAAACAACTCGACTCGAGTTAGATGTTTGTTATCACCCTCCTCAATATGCGATACAAATAAAAAAAACAAATATGCCTCGAGCAATATTATTTTGACAATACAATATTTAGATGCATTAGATAGAAATTCTGGTATAATTTATCATTTTTTACACAACTTATAATTAATAGTCAAATTTCATACATTCAAAGCCAATAACTCATTGTTAATGAAATTTTCCACCAGGTTCCACACACAAACAGAGAGAGAAGCCTTCATCTATCCAGTCAACAGTGTAAAACACAAATAACGCATCCAAGATGGAAATGAGTCTAGATGATATCATCAAACAGAACAAAGGCAGCCGTGGTCGCGGTCGTGGCATGAAACGAGGTGGCGCCTCGGCTGGTGGCCGCAAATTCACCGGCTCTCCCAACAGACGAGGTGGCTCGTCTTCGCGCGGCGGCTCAGGCAGCCGTGGTGGAGCCCGCAAACCAGGCGGCGGTGTGATTCGCGGCCGCGGCAGAGGCGGCATCGTGCGCCAGAGAAGCAGCTTCGGGCAGCGCTCGCGCGACAGCGTCAAAGCCGCCTTCCTGGGTGGCAGCGGCTCGCCCTCCAAGAAGTACGGCGGCGCCTCGGAGCAGGGAAAACTCTTTGTGTCGAATCTCGACTTCGGCGTGACCGACTCCGACATTCTCGAGCTGTTCAGTGAATTCGGCACCCTGAAGAGCGCCGGTGTCCATTACGATAGGTCCGGTCGATCTCTCGGTACGGCGGATCTCATCTACGAGAGGCGAGCGGACGCCATCAAGGTGTGTTTTCGTGACGCCACTGTCACTTGACGATTCATCTACAAACTGAAAAACAAAAAAGATACAAATTATTATACGTGTGACCCTCTTCGCAGGCCATGAAGCAATACAACGGGGTGCCACTCGACGGACGTGCGATGAACATACAGCTGGCCACCTCTCAGATCCCCAGCACCACTAGTATACCCAGACGCACGACCACCGCAGGCAGCAATTTTAGAAGTTCTCGCGGCGGCGGCTCGTCGTTCAATCGCGACAGACGCGGTGGTGGCGGTGGACGCGCCAACTCCTCGCGTGGCGGTGCCCGAGGAGGCGCGTCCCGAGGTGGCCGAGGTGGACGCGGCGGGGCCAAGAGAGGCGGAAGACAAGACAAGAAGCCGCCCACGGCCGAGGAACTCGACGCCGAGCTCGAGGAATACGTCAAAAGCAAAGTGTCCAGCACAGAGGGTGCTTAAAGCAATTTATACATTATCCACATAAATGCCCTACACTTCATCACACCCAGCATGGCTCGACATTTCTGTAAATACGTCTATTTGCCCATTTAAAAATTGAACACTTAAAAGACAAAAGCTGTGGGCCATGCACACATAAAAACAACTCAGCAACTGTCTTTCATAGACTAGAAAAAAATAATAATGAGGGCTTACGAGGAGACCACTCGACTGCTGGGACATTGATTTTTCAAACAAATTTTTATGGCGACTACGCATAAAAAGGGCAAACTTAGCTCTTCTTCTAATCTTATCGATGAACCTGGAGAACCATCTAAAAGTAGTTCTAATTTTATGTGCATTCATAAATGCAAATATGTTCAATTGGATAAGTGTATATTTAAATTAGGAGAAATTTAAACCAAAATAAGAGTGAAAGATTTGTTTAAAAATCGGTTCAACCCATGAGATTATTAGTACGAGAAAAATCATACTTTTTTCTGTTTAGTCGTCAATACAACTTTGAAATTAAGAAAATCCGCGCCTCGATACTCGAGTAGTCTTCTATAGTTGATATATATAAATGATGAGTATATGGGCTTCATGACGTGCAACCGAAAGAAACCTTTTTTTTTTGTAATGTTCAATATTACTTAGTGGCTTAAGCTATGTTGTATTAGCTTAATGAAATTAAAAAAAAACTTTTTTACGTGTGTGCGTAGATTAATAAAAAAAAAATTTTCATTTTTATCTTTAGCGACGGTGAAGTATTGTTTAGACAAGATTTTTATAAACGAAACCATTGAAACACAAAACGCGTGAATCGTTTATCATCAACATATAAAACTCGTTTAAATCGAAATTTAGATGTAAAAAAAAACAAAAATTTTAAATATACTCTTGTCATCTTATGTAGTAACAATCTTTTGTAATATGTTGAGCATTGTAACAACGTAATTATTCATCCTCATTTTCAACAATATTTAGCAATAAATATGAATTATTGTACAACTTAAATTTGACATGCACTTCGTCTTTTTTTTATTAAAAATCATAACTCATTGTAACGATTAAACCCACAGCAAGTTTTCCAGGCAAAATTTACAGTCGTTCTACTGCAGCTTCTGTATGTATTTTTCAAATTTTTAATTCCAAGACGTTGATACGGAGGCCTCCCGGCTCCCATTTTACCATCGGACACGCATGCGCATCTCTGAAGTACGAAGTTGTACATATGCGACCAGTAACTAGTAAGTGCCACACCGGCGTTCGAAGTTCGAACTTCCAAACCCAAGAGAGGAAGGTAGAGTGGGGATACCGCCATATACGGCTTGCGGCTATATATATCGAAGCCGGGCGTGTGTTAGTGTATTATACTGTATATACCACAGCAGTTTGTGACTAGCCATAGTAGCAGCAGCATAAACAAAGCCACGCTTGCTTCGTTGAGTGCCAGAGGATACAGTTCAGTAGCAACAAACTCGTCGTCCACGTGTATAGCTTCGTACACCAAGCAGCAAGCACCATTTCTCGCTAGCAAAGAGGTAAGCCTGTTTTTTCTGTGTTTTTTATTGTAAAATTGACGTGAATTATCGAAGCCGTCTCGGCCAGCGGTTAGAAGAAAAACAATATGGCCGATGCCCGCCTGTATTGTCGGGCAATGTTTTTGTTGACTCGAGCCGGTATCTGTGTGAAATAATCGTTGTTACGCGTGCTATTTAAATATTTATCGTTACAATGAGTGATTATAGAGTCGTTGGATAGTTGTACCGAACGATTTCGTGGTATAAACGCGATGTTATGACTTGTAGTAACAACATAACCTTCAAAATGAGCCCGGGTTCTATTCTTGTTCAACTCTACGTCATCAATTCAAAGCTATTCTATTTTGATCTACAACGAGTCCCTAATTTAACTGTTTTTCTTTACAGAAATATCACTTGTTTCTTTCAAAAGTTAAACAAGAAATACACCGCATTAACATGGCTGACAACATGGAGATGAGCTTGGATGACTACATCAAGAAGAACAGAAAGAATCGTGTCAAGCCTGCGGGTAACAAGAACAAGAAAGTAGCTGGCGGTGTCAAGAAAGGTTCACCAATGAAGAAGAAGGCTGGCGCTGCTGCTAACAACAAATCACCTGCCAAAAATCAAACCCAGAAGAAAAATCCCAAGAAGTTCACCAAACCTGGTAGTGTAGTGGCCAAACCAGGTGGTGGAGTTAAACGTGGTGGAAAGTTTGGTGGTATTGCTCGCAATAATGTGTCAAAACCAAATAGCAATGTCTTAAAAAGTGTTGCGAACAAACAGATCAATGAAAAGACAAAACTCATTGTATCAAACTTGGATTACGGAGTCACAGACTCTGATATCGCTGAATTGTTTGGAGAGTTCGGAACTCTGAGAATGGCAAGAGTACAGTATGATCAATTTGGCCGATCTCTAGGTTCAGCTGACGTAGTGTTTGAACGTCGCATGGATGCCATGAAAGCCATGAAACAATATAATGGAGTCCCCTTAGACGGACGTAAGATGAATATTCAGCTAGTTGTCTCTGAATTATCGCAGCTTAATCAAGCACAGAAAAGTTTAAGTCAGCGTTTGGGCTCCAAGCCTGCTGGTAGCAATAAACAACAAAACAATAGATCTCCAGCGGCCAAGAAGAAGCAAGGTACTGCCCAAAACAACAAGCAAAATAATAAGGCCAAGCAAAACAAAGGAGTTCAAAACGGAAGCAAAAACATTACCAAGAAGAAAGGCAAACCAAAACGCGAACCAAAGGTTGTACCAAGTGCAGCCGATCTGGATGCCGAGCTCGATGAGTACATCAAGAGCAACACGAGTGCTAAGGTGGCATAAATTGCTTTGTAAATTATTAATAATAACTGTATCAATGTCTATATAAACGTAACAAACTGTAAGAATGTGATGATAATGTCAAATTTGAATCTACGAAGAAAAAATTTAAGAACAGAGAGCATTAGTTTTTAGATACTATTTTTATTTGAGTAGTTTTGTGTTATAGATAAGTTATCTAGCCGCAGCATCAGATCTGCGACAGATCTCTACCTGTCGCTGTACATCTGATATAATTAGGAAAATTTAAATCAAATATATGTATATGACTCAAACAAAAAACTCTCTTAATCATGATGTTAAATGAATTTGTATGGAATTCATATGTTTTGTCTGATAAATAATGAATGACATTCTATTGCATAAGATAAATAATGAAATTAATAAGGAATTAAAACAAATTATAATGTACTGAATATAATTTTTATTTTAAGAAATAAAAGACTCATAAGATTTAAATTCAAGATTTTTCCTTCTCGTTCAATTAATTTCCTAGAATCATACAAGTATAAAATTGTGTTGCATCAATATAAACACTTGGCTTGACAAGTATCACACATTCATCATGCAAACATGAAATTGTATTGCATCAATGTAAACTCGTGGCTCAAAAAGCACCACATTCAGTGACGTGGCTCCCTCTGTACGTGGCAAACAACATACGCGGCCAAACTTCTATCTTCCATTTACAGGCTTGTCTATGCACGAAGAGGAGGCCGTCGCGCAACTTTGACTGCGCAGAGCCACTGCATAGAGGGCTGCGTCGTCGGCGGCGGCTCGGTCCGAGCGCGACACCACATCTCGCGGCAGTCTCTCGCATCATCGGAGCGCGATATCGCAAGCCCAAGAAGTCCGAGAGTGCAGCTACAGCAGCAGCACAGCACATCCAGCGCGAAACTCATAATATATATCTAGCAGGATATATATTGTAAATTTGCTAGTGCCGAAGCGAGAGCAGCAGTCGCTGTTATAAATATTTTATCGCTTCCTCATTAATAAATCGTACGTTACGATATACATTGGAATTGAAAGAAAAGAATTTCAATCAAGTCCGTTGCTAATATAGTAGCCAAAACAAAAAAATATATGATTAATTTTAATCGTGCGTGCGTATTTATGTGTATAAATTGTACAGACAGAAAGTTAAATCTACAAAATAAATTATCACAAAAAGAATAACAAATATCTTAAAAAATTGTATAACAATCCCGAATAGGCAACTTGTGTCTTCGGCATCGTCGCTCGCGTTCCAAAAAAAAATCAAAAAAACACTTCGCGCGCAAAGCAGAGACACCCGCAAGGAGTAGGAGTAGAAGTAACATACGAGCGCAAAAAAAAAGGAAAGAACTAAAGAAGACAGCCGCTTTAGATTTTTTGCGTGGCGTCAAAGAAGAGAGTTGTTCGTCCGTGTGCATGTGCTTATTGCTACGGTCGTTTTTGTTGGGTTGCGCGCTGCTATCTCTTTCTCTCTCCGCCGAAGCAGCAGCAGCAGCAGCAGCAGAGAGTTTCTAACGCGGTGCGTGTGCGTGTCTGGCTCTGCGCGACTCCGAGTCGAGATACATACGTGTGCGCGCCCCCGTGTATGTGTGTAATATTCAACATCTCTCCTAATCGCACACTTATACTACTACTATACTCTCCGCGCGAGGCGAGTTCGAAACGCTCTGCAGCACCTCTACCTATACCCAAGCAACACATTGAGTCAGTGTGGCCTCGTAACGTGTGCAAGACGCATCGTTCTCGTCGTTCGTTTTGCGTTAAAAACTCCTCTGCGCCCGAGCAGTTAGTGTGCTGTGTGTCCCGTACATCGGTACATGTACGATAATACGGTAGTAGTGCGTCCGCCGAGCAGCAGCAGCAGCAGCAGCAGCAGTTGATTGTTGGTGCCGCGATATACAACACATATTTATTATTAATATATAATATAGTCGTCTGCGTGTGCGTGCAGTGGTTATATTGTGCGTCTACTCTCTACTCTCTGGTGCAAGTGTTGTATAAAAATATTGTTTTATGTGTGCCCGTTGCAGCAGCATAATAACAAACAACAGTAAACGCCGAAGGAGCCTCCCTCGACATATTTTCGAGTACTCGTCCAGCTAAAAGCAAAAAAAAAAGGAAACAGGAGGAAAACCTGCCCGTCGTTATATATATATATTTTAAAAGGTGAGTGCCAAGCCCCGAGTCGAGAAAAAAGAGAGAGTCGTCGTGCTCTCGTCTCTCTTCTTGTGCGTGTGCAAAGAGATACGTTACATTTTATCTCCTATCGATAAGCATTATAAAGTTATATTATATATATACGCGAGAGAGTCTCAATGATGCGCCCAGGCTGCTGCTCTCGTGTACTGCTAAAACCCTCTATACGTACCCTACGGATATCGTACATACACCTACGTGCGTGTGCCAAAGTGCGTATGCGTATGTGTATGCGTGCGCGCGCGCTTGCTTCGCCTTCAATGCTACTACATTATATGCATGTGTTAGTGTAACGCGATGACGACGACGACGACGACGACGACGACGATGATGAGTAACGGCTGCTCCACGCCCTATTACCATTCGTGCGAACTTGTGTTATATACTCGCGCATACATGCACACGCGCACATATACATACACGTATATGGAGAGAGCGAGAGAGCCGCAAGCCTTTCTTGTACATTTTACAGTATATTTTATATGGTGTACGCGATCGTCATCGCGCGCGCACTTGGCCATCCTCGATCTCTTTTCCTTTTTTTTTCTCTTCTCTCTCTCCATAAAATTATAATGTGTTGTATCTCTCGCGCCGTCTATAACCTATAAGAGCGCTTCGCGTACACATACATATCTACGCGGAGGATGTTATATATATATAGGTGTGTGTGTGTGTGTAGTGTATACGAGTCACGCGTTATTTCAGCGCCTGCGAGCGTAGCATAGTATATCCGAGAGAGAGAGAGAGAGAGAACATCATCGTCATCGGCAATCAGGATCGTGTCGAATTTTCAAGCACGTTATATCGCCTCCGTCTCGATTTGGGCATGTGCTTCTAATTCCAAATTAACAAGCATAAGTTTATTCGGGGGAGTATATGGGCACATGCATGGCGGCATTATGTATGTGTATAGAGTCCGGAGTTAAGTGTGATAGAGAGAGAGCCGATTTGAGAGCAGCAGGCATCGGTGGCGGCGCCTGATAGTGCGTGTCTCTTTTTCTCTCTCTCTCTCTCTCGCACATATTCGCAGTGTCGCAAATCTCAATCTCTGCTGTGTATGTGTCCCATACGCACATATACATTAATAAAGAGTCGCCTCGCAAATATAAATATGTAAAGTATAGTATGTTCCCGAGTATATGAACGCTCGTATATATGCGTGTGTGTGCGTGATGTAGGCTCCTCCGCACCGACGACGACGATGGCATTCCGCGGCACTTCCGTCTCTGTCTCTTTCTGTATCGCACGAGCTCGACTCCGTATATACCGCAGCCTTCCCTACTATATAGGCAGCAGCAGCAGCGGCATGGGCGCCTCTTGCGCTTGCGAAATATGTATACATGCTATGTGTGTGCGTGTGCGTTGCCGCTGATGCCTGCAATACTCTCCGCGTTATATACAACACACACACACACACACACACACACACACACACATACGAGCGTCTCTTTTCCTCTCTGCCTCTCTCTACTGACCGTATACTGTACACATGCAAGCGTGTGTGTATATTTATATGGGTATGAACGGGATATGCAGTTGGCGTAAACGCGAATGCGAGTAGCATCGGCAGCAGTAGCAACGCCCGTCGTCGTACTACTACTATAATACAACGAGTACATAGAGAAGAGGAGAAAGAAAGAGAGGAAGGTCTCTGCGGTTGTAGCAGCAGCAGCAGCGTACGAGGGCCACCACCACCTCCTCCTCCTCGTCCTCCTCCTCTGCAGCCGCCGACTTCGCCGCTTATGCTGCTGTGTGCGTTGTGTCGTATGATATATAAAATACATTTGCTCGTGTCTCTTCATCATATATGTTATATAGACACGTATTTATGTTTGTCGTATATACCTACGCACTGACGCACTCAAACACGCGCGCAAATATAATATACGAGAATCTATCTATATTTATAATCGGTGCGTTTTCGAAGCTCGACTCGCTGCTGCTTACTAAAACTTTATGTGCGTGGGCGAGAGAGTGAATCTTATTTTATGGAATCGAGAATTCGTTATTACCCGATTTTTTTTTATATCCTTATAACGAAGCGAGAGGGAACTATCATCATTATCATCCTGCAGCTGGGCCCCCCCAGTCGTGTGTGTGTGTGTTAAATGCGTTAAAAGCGAGAAAGAAAGTCAAGGCGGCGGCGGTGGCGGCTCAAACTCTCGCGTGCACACGTGCGTTTCAGAAGCTCGCTTTCCTTTCGCGCTTTATATATCGAATATATATTTTCATACGTGTATGTAACGCGCCTTCGTCGCTTCGGTGGCATCTCTTTATCTTTTTCCTTTCTTTTTTCCCTCTTCATTATGACACTCGAAATTTAATACGTCGCTGCGTTGTATATGCACGCATATACAGTGTGGCTAGCGACAGCAGAAACCATGGCCCGAAGCCCCGAATATTATTCACCGAGGCTTTTCGTGTGTGTAACTTTCACGAGAAACGATTTCTGTATATATGTTCGAGAGATTATCGAGAGAGTCAAAAATGTAGAATTACGGATTTACACGACCTTTTGATGTGCTTGACATTCTTTTTGATCGACGCCAGTGTACTACATTATACAGAGCCTCGACGTATCCGCCCAAGACTATAATCGACAGCGACTCGATTAGATAAATAGCGTAATTCCTCTCTCTCTCTCTACTTTCTGGCCAGCTCTCGTAGCAGCGGCAGTCCCCATTGAATTCGAGAACTTCGGACTCGTTTTTCGACGTCAACTTTTACTCGCGCACGGCTTTATCTTTGCGTAACTTTATTTATTTCCAACTTGAACCGGTATGTAGTATGTACGCTTTTTCAAGCCGCCGTCGAGCCGAAGAATGTAATCTTACGCCTCTGTGTGTGTGTGTGTTATAAAAGTGTCAACTCGTGTCCTGCGGAATGTCCGCAAAGCCTCATTTACTCTCCTACGCGCGCGCGCGTGCCATAAATGAAAAGCAGATGAAAAATATTGACAAAAAGTCCCGCGACACGAGATTTCCACCGTACACAGCCACAGTTGCGGAGCATTTTTTCTCTGCGCTGCTCTCTAAATCAAATATCACTCCGCTTTTTCTTTATATATACGCGCGCGCCATTGTTTTTGTGCGCGCTACGTGCGGCCGGAGAAGAAATATATGAAATAAAGCGAAATAAAATAAAAAAGATAAACACGGATCGTCACGGAGGCACGAGCAATTATTTCTCCCCCAACGCTTTTATATATTCATCGGCTCGCTTTTTTCCATCCTCCTCCACCGCGAGAGCGTGGTGCATATAACGTATACACACAAAAGCACATCTGCATTGAACTTAAAGAGATACACATTTACGTTTTTTTTTTTCGAGTGCCTTCATTTCTCTCTCTCTCTCTCGCGTTTATTTGACTTTTTCCAGTAAAGTTCTTGCTGCTTCTTCCTCTTTTTTTTTTAACCCGTGGCCTGACGCATCTGACGTCTGTATTTTTTTCCATCTCTCTCTCTCTTTGCTTTCTTTATATACAGGCAAAACTTTGAGTGCATATTTTTTTGAAAGGTTTTAAAAAGGGGGTGAACTGTAGTGGGCGAATGATTTATCTCTTTATATACATATTTTTTTTTTTTTTTTTTTGCAAAAACATAGCCGAGCGAGAGAGAAAGCCGCGGCGCACAAACGGCGTATAAAGAGCGATGTTATTTTAGAAAATACCTCGGCCGCGAGGATCTCCTCTTTTCAATTGCCTCGCTCGGGTGGGAGCGAGCCTCGTAGAGCAGTGCCGCACCGCATCGCGGAGCACACTCGATTAATTATAATTATGAAGTTATGTAGCTCGAATATCGTACTTTAGCTCGTTTTCTTTTGGATAACAGAGGCAGAGAGAATTTCGTGAACCGCGAGCGCGACCTCGCCCCGTATTAAAGATTACGATAACGTATATTATATACATTTTTATATTTTTAACAAAAGAGACAACGTGATTGAGTCGCTAATAAGTATTATAAGCGCGATATTATACATTCGAATGTATTAGTCCAGTGTTATTGTAACAATGGAGCGTGATATACCAAGTACCGATAGCTTCCTGGAACGTATATATATATTCCGGTGACTTGGAAATTCGCCTAAACGGCCGATACAATAACTTTTTTTGATGCAAATTCTTTCTCTGATATATATTATATACGATTCTCTCGATTGAAAAAGCCTCGTGTATTACGGAGCCATATATATACTCGTCGATATAATAACGCGCGAGTCATCGGCGCGCGAGCGATCGCCCGTAAGAAACAGGTGTGCACGCTTGGCGCGAGTCGTGCCTATAATAATGAATGCAGGACGTTGAACGCGCCCTTCCTTATTGTTGCGTGCCTCGTAACGCGTCGTCGTCGTCGTCGTTTGTTTGTACGTATTATATCAAAACGATCGTGTTTTCCTCCGTGTATAAATACGTATAAAGCTGCACGTGCTCTCGCGAGCATAGCACACGATTCCGATCTATGTCTGTGTGCAATCAGAAAGGAAGCACCCGAGCTTTTTCTGCCGCGTCCATTTTTCTTTTCTTTTTTTAATTTTTCTCGTCCGCGCATTAGCCCCGCGACGTACTGTGTAACGTGCACAAAACGCTAAAGCCACATCGTCATTACCGCTGTATTCTTTCGATTGAATTTCTTTTTTTCTTCATTCCGCTTTATCGAGAATGCAAGAGGCGCACGTGTACGAGAGAGTATTTTGCGCAATAACTGTGTGTATGTTCGTTATATTATTGAAGAGAGAGTATCAGCTCGCACAAGCTCTCTCTGCTCTGCTCTGCACGGGCCCTTGTAAATGCGCGCGCCGGAGAGAGCTAGTTAAGCGCGATAAGATTAGGTTGGCCGGAGCTCACTCGGCGCGCAGGTCTTATATTACGTGCTCTGTTACACAATAAATCCTCTCCTTATCGTGACTGGTACGTATGTGCATGTGTGCTCGAGAGCTCTCTGTCCGAGACGATTTGCCAGAAAATGAGGTCTTTTTTTTTTGGGCTCTTTACTTCGAGAGTTCTTTTGACGAATGCGATAATTTAATTGATCTCATTTTGGGATGTAGAAAGCACAAATTCAGTAATATTTTTTGAATACTCCATAAAATTACATATGTACAAAAATACACGTACGCGTGTATCCTTTGACTGGTTTTACAAAAGTGAACTTATTTTCGCGCTTTTAATTTCCGCTGCGGCGTGTCCGAAAACTGGCTCCTGCTTCAGCAGCGTACACGGATTTCTCTGTATCCGATACGCACGAAAATTGCGGGAACAAAAAAAAAAAAAAAACAAACTTTTGAAAACGCGTTTACACGTATGTACTTCGGATACGCGCGCGTGTTCAGCTTTGAAAAACTCTACGCGCCAGCATCGTGTGCTGTAATATTTCTATTCATCGCTAAGCTCTGACTCACTGTTCGCCCTCTCTATCTATCTATCTCTGCTGCGTAGGTGTCTCTGTGTGTGTGTGCACGTACGTACGTATACGTTAACGCTGTATGCATAAAGATGAGCTTTTTCGTAGATATATATACGAGTATAAGCAAGTTCAGAGGGCATGAGATTAAAAGATTTTTGCAATGCTTTTGACAATATTTTTTGCACTGATGAAAAATCGCCTACGTCGTCGTTTTCTTCGAAAATAAAACTCGCGCGCAATGATATTTCGAAAAATGTAACTCTCGACGCCGTTAAATAATCAAATTCGTCCTAGAAATCCTTGAATTTTAAACTTTTTATGCTCGGCATATCTGCATCTCTCGGTATTATACATATTTCCCTCTCGTCGGGGGCTGGGATCGTTTTCCATTTTTAATCGCGCGTTAATCCCGATCGCGAGAATAAAACATGAAGTTTTCTCTCTCTCTCTCTCTCTCTCCCGGATATAAGTAATGAAGCTCGCGTCGCATCGAATAACTTCTCTGTCTGTGTGTGTATGTGTGTGTGCAAATTTGTATATAGTACACTAGCTTCGTCGCGCGCGCGTGTACACACATTCCTGATATTGTGTGTGCTGTATGACTTCTGACTCCTCCTGGGATACTTATTGATCCGTAACCAGTTTCTGTATACGCAGCGCGCCGACGACGACGTCTCAAGTATTTCACGCTGCTGCCGTTATATAGTAGTACCACAGCTGCGCGAAGCTCGACTCTTCAATCTATCTGTACGCGACAAAAGTTATTGTTGTGTCTGGAATTCTAATTTTTATTTCTACTTCGTATGAACGACATTCCATTTTCGGCTGTGAAAATTTTTGTTGATACTCGATGTAAACCGAAAATTATAGATAAGAAAAGCGGAGAGAAAAAAAAATGGAAAGAAAGTAACGTGTCAGACAATTCGATTTTATCTTTTACAATACAGTCGCGCACAAAATCCGCTGATATCACTTTCTTTCTTTTCACTCGTCTCGCATGCAACTGGCTCGGCTACAAATGGCCACTAAAGCAAACGGGCTCGTCGACTTTTGGTATTATCATCGTGTCTCGATGCTTCGGAGTTGCCGTATATAGCTCTAAATTAATTCAATTTGATGTCTATAGGTTTTCCTCAATTTTTCTCTTTCTCTCTCCTCCTTTCTCTGCTGCAATATGTGCTTCGATTGCGAGCCCCGGACTCGACTACCACGCGGCGCGTGATTGAGGGAGAATAGAAACACAGAGCAGAGCAGAATAGAGTCAATCTTAGGCAATTCTGTTATTGGCAGATGATCGTCCGCAAAGATAAAAGCTAAAGTGTATTAAAGGCAATTTGGAACACTAAACTTTTATCTGGAATTCAAAATGGCCTCGGTATACTAATCGCAAATTTTAATCAAAAGATATTTAAGTCGCATTGTTCCATTTGTCATGACGACTGTAGATGACGACGACTTTGGTATGATTTGCAATTCGCACACGTACACGCACGCGCGTCAAAGCCACCTAACGTAAACGAATTCATCGAGACAAAAAAGAAAAAAAGTGAGAGAGTATCGAGCAAAATCGTCGTCTCGATATATATGTGTGTCAAGTGTTTGATGGGTTACGTGGACTTTAATGCACACGAGAATCCCCCGGTAAATAAAAT
This sequence comes from Trichogramma evanescens, assembly GCA_902732785.1. NCBI lineage: Eukaryota > Metazoa > Arthropoda > Insecta > Hymenoptera > Trichogrammatidae > Trichogramma > Trichogramma evanescens. The sequence goes on from CACVKI010145015.1 coordinate 34,882, forward strand.
TAAACTCGATTGGGAACTACTTCTCGGAGAAATAGATTTTACGTGCGCCGCGACGTTACATTGATTGAAATGATGCATCGGGCCACACAACACCATCATTTTATCTCTTTTATATTTCTCTCGCTTCGAGTTTTCCACGCTGCATCTCCTCGACCGTATGAACGAAATTCATTTAAATTTATAATTCTTATTGATGTCGCTTAAAAAGTCTAAAATTACTTTATTATTAATGTTGGCGCCGCGTGCGCCACTGCATTGAATCGCGCCGAGTTTCTTCGACTATAAGAGATAACATTTTATCGTCAACGTTTCTCAACGATTTAACGTATAAAGCTTTTATTTCAGTGATTTACATTTTTGTTTTGGCTAATTGTGTTAACGTAAAGGCAGCGATTGTGTAAAAATTTAAAATGAAAAAAAAAGCATCGCACGTAGCGATACACAAATTTTTATATTGTGTCTTTACCGATCCTTGTTTTCGCTAACAAGCTTCGCGACGACAAAAAAAAAGAAGAATGAAAAAAAAAGAGGAAAAGGAGCTCGGTGCTTATGACTACTACGTGACTCACACACTTCAGGGAGACCGGAAATAACGCATCGCACGCGCTCGGAGGCAAAGAAAAAGAGCCCGAGGATGTAGAAAGCGATTTTTATCCTGCAGTCGTGTATCGACTACGAAGCAAAATTATTAACTTCATTATTTACCGATGAAACTAAAAAGTGTGGGTCGGTGTCGTCGGTGCAATTTCGATCACTTTGGGTTTGAAACATTAAATGTGAATTTAAATCTGTCAGCTTGATGTTTTTTTTTCAAATTCTTAAGTTCTATTTTATCTGGTTTCCGAGATTTTTATAACAAAAGTTGAACCGAGCAAAGTTTCACAACTCATTCTCCAAAGAAGAAATGTTATTTCTTGGGATTATTTTATGAAAGAGTAAACTCATGAAAAGTATTAATCAGACTTGATTACGCTTTCAGTATAACGTAATTGCGAAACTTATCATAAAAAAAGTTTAAGAATTTTAATTGATGAACACTTTATAATTAAACAATTACTTTTGTCGATAGTTTAAAAAATTATTTTACAGCAGTTTGTAAACTACTTTACTTTTATATTGATTAAAGTTCATTTTGGACTTGGGAAAAAAGATTGACATTGTCATGCCTTTGAAGAAAGTTTGCTAAAATAACTTGAGCTTTTAGAAAATTACATTGAAAAACGTCTTCAAGCACTCATAAATTAATATATATCATTCCGGTGTATGCACTACGCGAAAGCTCATGCAGAATCTGCAGACCAAGACAAACTTTTCCACCCGTTTGCACGTGAGACGAACTTGCAGTTCCTTACTCAAGCGTATTTTTATATTTCCTATCGTTGGTTTAACTAAGCGGAAGTTATACTTTCTGCTCGTATTTTCTGTCAAAGTAGCTCGAGAAATTCTTCGAAATTGCAAAGCCAAGGTCGCGCGGGCGATTTTTGTTGCATCTCTTCTCGCAAAGTTCCAACAAAATCGTTTTTAAATTGACTCGATCCGTTTGCTTGCGCCCAAAAACCCGCTTTTGAATGTGTTTTATCGTAATTTTTAATTAAGAAAATGGGCGCGATTAAAAATACATTGGGGTTGCTTTTTTAATTAAAAAGTTTTTGCACGATAATTCAGAGCTTGAATTATACATCGTTGTCGCGATCTAGCGTAACGCACGTTGATTAAATTACAATTCATTTTTGAGATTTACGCTGAAAAATGAAAAGTTATCTTTGTACTTGGCATCGGATTAATTTCAAAATCGCATTAGTTGATTGACTTACGTGATCGCAAATTTTGTCTTGCACAATCGGTTTGAATATTATTTATAACTTCGACGCTCGCACGGAGCGGCAGTTAAACAGAGCGTACGTAAATTATATCATAATTTCCTTGTATTTGCAGGCGTATTACATCGATAATCCTTTGTATACACGATGTACGCATTTATTATAACATATTCGTTATCTCACTTATATTCCAATATTTTTATAAAAACGTAACGAATGTTTGATGTATAATAACGATAACCACAATTTTCCTCTCTCTCATTATTTTTTGTTATCGACAATTAATATTACTGCACGTGAATTTAAAATGTAGTCACGCCCTCTTGACATTTCTATAATTTTACCATTTATTTAAAATCTGTTTTCATTTCTGGACGCTCAAAATAACTCGCGGGACTCTTGGCTTATTTACGTTGCATCGATTGACGTAGAAATTGCCTCGATATGTGTATTTATTTTCGCTTGTACACACACACACACACACACATCCGCACGTGGCGTTCAATGCAAACGTATTCCAGCAGTTCAGTAGCCTCGCGTATACGAACAGGTTAAAATTAAAATTTGCTTTGTTTTTTTTTCTTACTCCAGTTAAAACAATCGATTGTACAAGTTTGAACGCATCGCGTGCCTGATTGAGGGTTGTCATGGAAAACGAAGCCGCAGTTTAACAGTCACCGCAGACACCTGCCGAACTTGGCATC